>JAQQAC010023241.1:2755701-2829437 GCA_029783875.1 Phataginus tricuspis
TTTTTTTTTAATAGTTTATTTTGGTATCATTAATCTACAATTACATGTGCAATACTATGGTGATTAAACTACCCCCATCATCAGGTCCCCACCACCAACCCCATTACACTCACTGTCCATCAGCGTAGTGAGAGGCTATAGAGTCACTACTTGTCTTCTCTGAGTTGTACAGCCCTCCCCGTGCCCCCAAAACTATATCTGCTAATCGTAATGCCCCTTTTCCCCCTTGCCCCTCCCTTCCCACCCATCCTCCCCACTCCCTTTCCCTTTGGTAACTATTAGTCCGCTCTTGGGTTCTGTGAGTCTGTTGCTGTTTTGTTCCTTCAGTATTTTTCTTTGTTCTTATACTCCACGTATGAGTGAAATCATTTGCTAATTGGCTTTCTCGGCTTGGCTTATTTCACTGAGGATAATACTCTCTAGCTCCATCCATGTTGTTGCAAATGGTAGGATTTGTTTTCTTCTTATGGCTGAATAATATTCCATTGTGTATATGTACCACCTCTTCTTCATCCATTCATCTACTGATGGACACTTAGGTTGCTTCCATTTCTTGGCTATTGTAAATTATGCTGTGATAAACATAGGGGTGCATATGTTTTTTTCAAACTGCACTGCTGCATTCTTCGGGTAAATTTCTAGGAGTGGGATTCCTGGGTCAAATGGTATTTCTATTTTGAGTTTTTTGAGGAACCTCCATACCGCTTTCCACAATGGTTGAACTAATTTGCATTCCCACCGGCAGTGTAGGAGGGTTCCCTTTTCTCCACATCCTCACCAACATTTGTTGTTGTTTGTGTTTTGGATGTTGGCCATCCTCACTGGTGTGAGGTGATATCTCATTGTGGTTTTAATCTGCATTTCTCTGATGATTAGTGATGTGCAGCATCTTTTCATGTGCCTGTTGGCCATTTGAGTTTCTTCTTTGGAGAAGTGTCTATTCATGTCCTCTGCCCATTTCTTAATAGGATTATTTACTTTATGTTTGTTGAGGTGCGTGAGTTCTTTATGTATTTTGGATGTCAACCCCTTATCAGATACATCATTTATGAATATATTCTCCCATACTGTAGGATGTCTTTTTGTTCTACTGATGGTGTCATTTGCTGTACAGAAGCTTTTCAGCTTGATATAGTCCCATTTGTTCACTTCTGCTTTTGTTTCCCTTGCTCGGGGAGATATGTTCATAAAGAAGTTGCTCATGTTTATGTCCAAGACATTTTTGCCTATGCTTTTTTCTAAGAGTTTTATGGTTTCATGACTTACATTCAGGTCTTTGATCCACCTTGAGTTTACCTTTGTGTATGGGGTTAGACAGTAGTCCAGTTTCATTCTCTTACATGTAGCTGTCCAGTTTCTCCAACACCAGCTGCTGAAGAGGCTGTCATCTCCCCATTGTATATCCAAGGTTCCCTTATCAAATATTAATTGACTATATATGTTTGGGTAAATGTTTGGATTTTCTTTTCTGTTCAATGGTCTGTAGGTCTGTTTTTGTGCCAATACCAAATTGTCTTAATTACTGTGGCTTTGTAGTAGAGCTTGAAGTCAGAGACCATAATTCCCCCTATTTTATTCCTCCTTCTCAGGATTGCTTTGCCTATTCGGGGTCTTTTGTGGTTCCATATGAATTTTAGAATTATTTGTTCTAGTTCATTGAAGAAAGCTGTTGGTATTTTGATAGGGATTGCGTTGAATCTGTAGATTGCTTTAGATAGTAGAGTGATTTTGACAATATTTATTCTACCTAGCCAAGAGCATGGAATGAATTTCCATTTGTTAGTGTCTTCTTTAATTTCTCTTAGGAGTGTCTTGTAGTTTTCAAAGTATAGGTCTTTCACTTCCTTTGTTAGGTTTATTCCTAGGTATTTTATTCTTTTTGATGCAATTATGAATGAAATTGTTTTTCTGATTTCTCTTTCTGTTAGTTTATCATTAGTGTATAGGAAAGCAACAGATTTCTGTGTGTTAATTTTGTATCCTGCCACTTCGCTGAATTCAGACATTAGTTCTAGTAGTTTTGGAGTGGAGTCTTTAGGGTTTTTTAGGTACAATATCATGTCATCTGCAAATAGTGACAATTTGACTTTTTCTTAACCAATCTGGATGCCTTGTATTTCTTTGTTTTATCTGACTGCCATGGCTAGGACCTCCAGTACTATGTTGAATAACAGTGGAGAGAGTGGGCATCCCTGTCTTGTTCCCGATCTTAGATGAAAAGCTTTCAGCTTCTAGCTGTTAAGTATGATGTTAGCTGTGGGTTTGTCATATATGGCCTTTATGATGTTGAGGTACTTGCCCTCTATACCTATTTTGTTGAGAGTTTTAATCATGAGTGGATGCTGAATTTTGTCAAATGCTTTTTAGCATCTATGGAGATGATCATGTGGTTTTTGTTTTTCTTTTTGTTGATGTGGTGGATGATGTTGATGGATTTTCGAATGTTGTACCATCCTTGCATCCCTGGAATGAATCCCACTTGATCATGGTGTATGATCCTCTTGATGTATTTTTGAATTCGGTTTGCTAATATTTTGTTGAGTATTTTTGCATCTACGTTCATCAGGGATATTGGTCTGTAATTTTCTTTTTTGGTGAGGTCTTTGCCTGGTTTTGGTATTAGTGTGATGCGGGCTTTATAGAATGAGTTTGGAAGTATTCCCTCTTCCTCTATTTTTTGGAAAACTTTAAGAAGAATGGGTGTTATTTCTTATCTATATGTCTGGTAGAATTCAGAGGTGAATCCATCTGGTCCGGGGGTTTTGTTCTTGGGTAGTTTTTTGATTAGCAATTCAATGTTTTTGCTGGTGATTGGTTTGTTTAGTTTTTCTGTTTCTTGTTTGGTCCATCTTGGAAGGTTGTATTTTTCTAAGAAGTTGTCCATTTCTTCTAGATTTTCCAGGTTGTTAGCATATAGATTCTCATAATATTCTCTTATAATTCTTTGTATTTTTGTGGGGTCTGTCGTTATTTTTCCTTTCTCATTTCTGATTCTGTGTATGTGTGTAGATTATCTTTTTCTCTTAATGAGTCTGGCTAGGGGTTTATCTATTTTGTTTATTTTTTCAAAGAACCAGCTCTTGGTTTCATTGATTTTTTTCTATTGTTTTATTCTTCTCAATTTTATTTATTTTTTCTCTGATCTTTATTATGTCTCTCCTTCTGGTGACTTTGGGTCTCATTTGTTCTTCTTTTTCCAATTTCAGTAATTGTGTCTTTAGACTATTCATTTGGGAATGCTCTTCCCTCTTTAAATGGGCCTGGACTGCAATATACTTTCCTCTTAGAACTGCCTTTGCTGCGTCCCACAGAAGTTGTGGCTTTGTGCTGTTGTTGTCATTAGTCTCCATATATTCTTTGATTTCTGTTTTTATTTGGTCATTAACACATTGATTAATTAGGAGAGTGTTGTTAAGTCTCCATGTATTTGTGAGCCTTTTTGTTTTCTTTCTAAAATTTATTTCTAGTTTTATACCTTTGTGATCTGAGAAGTTGGTTGGTAGAATTTCAATATTTTTTAATTTACTGAGGTTCTTGTTGTGGCCTAGTATGTGGTCTATTCTGGAAAATGTTCCATGGGCACTTGAGAAGAATGTGTATCCTACTGCTTTTGGGTGCAGAGTTCTGTAGATGTCTGTTAGGTCCATCTGTTCTAGTGTGTTGTTCAGTGCCTCTGTGTGTTTACTTATTCTCTGTCTGGTTGATCTGTCCTTTGGAGTGAGAGGTGTGTTGAAGTCACCTAATATGAATGCACTGCTATCTATTTCTTCCTTTAATTGTGTTAGTATTTGTTTCACATATGCCGGCGCTCCCGTATTGGGTGCATATATATTTATAATGGTTATATCCTCTTGTTGGATTGACACCTTTATCATTATGTAATGTCCTTCTTTATCTCTTGCTACTTTCTTCGTTTTGAAGTCTATTTTGTCTGATACAAGTACTGCAACACCTGCTTTTTTCTCCTTGTTGTTTGCATGAAATATCTTTTTCCATCCCTTCACTTTTAGTCTGTGTATATCTTTGGGTTTGAGGTGAGTTTCTTGTAGGCAGCATATAGATGGGACTTGCTTTTTTATCCATTCTATTACTCTGTGTCTTTTGATTGGTGCATTCAGTCCATTTACATTTGGGGTGATTATCGATGGATATGTACTTATTGCCATTGCTGGCTTTAGATTCATGGTTACCAATGGTTCAAGGGTTGCTTCATTACTATCTAAGAATCTAACTTAACTTTATTGTAAATAGTGTCTGATGTTTCTTTCTTTCTCTCCCTTCTTATTCTTCTTCCTCCATTCTTTATATATTGGGTGTTTTATTCTTTGCCTTTAGTTAGTATTTGGATGGTCTGCTTTCTTTGCCAGGATTTTATTTTCTCTGGTGACATCTTTTTAGCCTTAGGAGTGCTTCCCTCTAGAGCATTTCCTTTAAGATGTCCTGTAGAGGTGGTTTATGGGAGGCAAATTCTCTCAGCTTTCACTTGTCTGGAAATTGTTTTATCCCTCCATCATATTTAAATGATAATCGTGCTGTATACAATATTCTTGGTTCGAGGCCCTTCTGTTTCATTACATTAAATATATCATGCCATTCTCTTCTGGCCTGGAAGGTTTCTGTTGAGAAGTCTGATGGGTTTTCCTTTGTAGGTGATCTTTTTTCTCTCTCTAGCTGCCTTTAATACTCTGTCCTTATCTTTGATCTTTGCCATTTTAATTATTATGTGTCTTTAATTATTGGTGTTGTCTTCCTTGGGTCCCTTGTGTTGGGAATCTGTGGGCTTCCGTGGACTGTGAGACTATTTCCTTCCCCAGCGTGGGGAAGTTTTCAGCAATTATTTCCTCAAAGACACTTTCTGTCCCTTTTTCTCTCTCTTCTTCTTCTGGTACTCCTATAATGCGAATATTGTTCCGTTTGTATTGGTCACACAGTTCTCTTAATTTTCTTTCATTCCTTGAGATCCTTTTATCTCTCTCTCCCTCTGCTTCTCTGTATTCCTGTTCTCTGATTTCTATTCCATTAACAGCCTCTTGCTTCTTGTCCCGTCTGCTGCTAAGCCCGTCGAAGGCTTGTTTCATTTCTGCATTGTCTTTCCTGACTTCCCTCATTTCCCCCCTCAGCTCTTGCATATTTCTCTGTAAATCCATCAGCATGGTTATGACTTTTATTCTGAATTCTTTTTCAGGAAGATTGTGCATTTCCATCCCTTCAGGCTCCCTGTCTGGTGTTGTCTGGGTGATCTTTGTCTGCACCATATGCCTCTGTCTTTCATGGCAATTGAAGTGATCGCTGGCAGGTGCCACGTATGTCAGCTGGGCTCTTTAAGAGTTGAAAACAAAACAAAACAAAACAAAACCAGAGACAAGCAATTTAAAAAAAGAAGGAAGAGAAAGAAAAGAGGAAAAAGAAAGAAAGAAAAGAAAAGAAAGGAAAAAAAAATGCCCACTGAGAGTAGATTCTGTAAGGATGCTGTAGGTGGCGCTGTTGCTCCACTATTCCACAGCCATTGCGGCGCAGCTCCGCCAGGCCCTTTGTAGCTCTGGCCGGGGCGGATCGAATGGGAGGCTGTTGTTCTCTATGTGAAGTTTCAGTGCTGCTATTTTTTCCCAGTTGCCAGCCAAGGGGTTCAAAATTCCTCAGGACTCCCAGCCTGCTGGGCTGAGTGTACTGGGACGATCCCGAGCCCTTGCCTCTTTAAGACCGCCAAAAAAAGCGTGCACTTTTCTTTTGTCCCGGGGCGCCAGCTGCACAGACCCGGGCACGTTCCCAGCTCAAAACCTGCACTTTCTGCCTCTCCAATATCCAATACAACACGCGATGTGTGTCAGCACTCCCGGCACAGATCACCAGGGCTGGTTATTTCACGGGCCTGTACTTCCACTCCCTCCCGGCTCTGAATCCTCTCCTCCTGCCGGTGCACTGGGGTGGGGGAGTGCTTGGGTCCAGCTGGGTCATGGCTCCATATCTTACCCGCCTCGTGGGGTGTCGAGTCCTCTCAGGTGCAGATGCAGGCTGTGCGCTGCCCTATATCTTGTGGTCTCTCTTTTAGGAATAGTTGTATTTGCTGTATTTTCATAGATATATATAGTTTTGGGATGAGATTTCTACCGCCCTGCTCATGCCGCCATCTTCCAGGAACTCCTTTTAAGGACTTTTAAATGACTGATAAATGTGTTTCTGCTTTGCTGAAAACCACACAAACACAAGTCAATAGTGAGAATGATTAATAGTGGTGGCTGCATTTGAAGCAAGGAGCTTGTTTCGTGTCTTTAAATATCAGAGTAGTCACTGAAAAATAAGCGTTGATGAACCTGTCAGTAGTTCTAAGATTTTTATAATTCCAAAGGGCTAACCACCTTTTCAATTCATGTTTTAAAGTGGTAGAAACCTCTTTGAATGAATTTGGCACTTAAATGTTAGGAGATTAGGTAAGGGGAGGCTTTTGGTAGTGATTTTCAATCTATTCAAACCAACTTGGCCAGAAATTATATAAAGGAAACATGCCCAAAGTGTCCATGCCTTGAAGGGAAACAGATAGACTGGAGATGTGGCATGTAAATCATCATAAACTTGTAATGACACCAAATCTTTACTTGGACTTTATAATAAGTATTTTAAACTTTAAAATATTCAGTTGAATCACATGAAATTGTTGTTTCTGTAAGTATAATGATGGTCAAATACAAGCAATTTCATATGGCTGAAAGTAATATTTATCTAAACTAGGAGATGGTTAGAAGCTATGCTATGATACACTACTCTGTGGGAACCTTAGAAAATAAAAGCTTCAGCTTTCCTTCTTAGTCAGTCTTCTTTATTGGAGACAGGTGTCCTTTCCACAGGCCCAGCTATGCTCCAGGAATCTGCACTTCCACTCAAGTTGGGCTAGCACTCCTATGCCCACCCAGGTCACGTTCTTTGAGTCACTTCCAAGAGGAAAGAGCCTGGAACACATCACAAAAGATGTAAAAATCCCCAAGTTCCTCCCCAAGAAATTCTTAATCCAGAGATAATTAGTACATTGCTCAATATTAATGAATCACTCATAGTAATTTAAGTAGTAGAGAAACATTAAAAATTATGTCTTCTCTTTTCATTGCTTTTTCTAGAGTTAAAGGAAAGTATTTCCACCCCACCCCCCAAATGCAGCTTTATATTGTACTTGATTTGGGGAATTTTTTTATACAGTTTGAAATGCTATGAATATATCCTGTGGCCAGCTAGGCCACGTAATGAAAAATTTTTATACATGTGTTATGCACCAGAAGACTGAGGAAATATTGTCATGGAAACTGTGATGCTGAGTTTTCAAATGTAAAATTTTCATTTGTGAAATTACAGTTGCAAAACATAAAGTTGGACCCCTTCATCAGGAGCAGTAATTACCTCCCCATTTCACTAATCAACTGTGTTGAATATTAGTCTAAACTGTGGGTGAGACTTGCCATTTTTTTTTCATGCCAGCTCAACCAAAGTAGGCATTTTCCAATCAAGGCATCATTGAAAATGCTTAAAACTCACGTTGTTAAGTGTACTGGCGTCACAAGAGATTTTCCAGGATAATAAAAATAGTAGCCATGGAAAACATTTTGCTTTAATTCAGCATAACAAATGAGAGCAAGCATACTATTTTTACTTGCTAAATAAAGACATAATAGTAGCCAACCTCATGTTGATATTTCTTTATAAAGTTAACAGAGATCATTCATATAGAAATATGGATATTTGGCCAATCTTCATCTCCTCAGTGTGTGTTTATAGTGATTGTAGTGGTGGTTATATTTACTCATCCTCTTTCATCTTGGAATACTGTGCATTCAAGATTTCTAGCAGGTTTGGGCATTCTGCTTGCAACAATGGATTATGTATTTTCTCTACGAGAAGCTGTCTGGTGATGTGGGGAAATGAGGACAGGTGGTCTGAGACAAAACCTTAATGTCTCCATGTATCAGCCAACTAACCTCACACAGAATACTCGCATGTCGTGCTCTTATACCAGCCACGGGCAGAATACATCCCTGTCATGAGCAACTTACACAGAATGCACTGTAAGTGTGACATCATTTTTCCTACGTAATTTAGCATTATTAACAAAGAACAGAAATTAGACAAATACAGTATGTAGTCCTTCTATATAAGGTGATAATATACATGTTAAGGATCATAAGTTTCTCTATATAACTTATATAAGATATATATGTATATAACACATATATGTGTATGTGTGTGTGATTTAGTTACACTGACAGGAAACAGATTACTCTTCTAAGTATTTCATTCCCACAAACCTATTGCACTGAAGTCCATCTGGCCTAAATATGATCTAATTCACCCTGCAATAAGCCATGTCACTATCATTTATAAACTCCTGTCTGAATTTGTCAAGTGGATGAAATTTTAAAATGAATGTTATTTAGGAACCAGATTTAGACAATTCGTGAGTATTTTATTTAAAAATTCTGCTATAGTAGTCTTACAGAAACATAAATAGTAAATAAGCATGAAATGACCCTTGGGTCACTACCAAACAGAGTAGGATCTTAACCAGGCATTTTATTGAACTCGGTCTAACTTTTCTTACTGTCCTCTTGATGTTCCTTTCAACTGGGTTCAAAACTTCTTTGAATCTTGTATAAGTTTATTTTAAAGATACAGTCATAGCCAAGAAGATTCATATCTGTTCAATTTGGACTTTCAGCCTACATTCCATCTCCTTTCCTAATAGTTATTTCTGGTGAGTATCTAAATACAAGGCACATGAACACAGAACAGATTAAAAAGTATAAAAATGGTGTTTCAAAAAGATCAAAGAACAGAATACAGAACGGATAAAGATGACCACTGACATGATCACTAGCTTTATGACAAAGGGGCCAAACTAATCCAGTGGAAAAGGAAAGTCTTTTGAACATTTGGTACTGGACTATCTGGATGTCCATATTAAAAAAAAAGAACCTCAATTCCTATCTTTTGCCACATACAAAAATTGATTTGAGGTAGATCATATGTCTAAATATAAAAACTGATGTGATAAAGCTTTTAAAGGAAAACAGGAGTATCTCTTTATTGCTTGGTGGAGAGTTTAGTTTTATGCATAATTTTACTTAGCCAGGCCACAGCCCAGAAATTTGGCCAAAGTACCAGAAACTAGTCTAGATGTTGCTGTGAATATATTTTTTAGATAAAATTAACACTTAGTCAGAAGACTTTGAGGAAAGCAGACTACCCCGCATGGCGGTGGTGATTACCCTCCAGCCGGGGTCCTCATACAGTCGGCGGAAGCCTTGAAAGGTCAGAGGCCGAGAACTCCAGAGCAAGACAGGATATGCCTGAAGATGGCCTTCGCACTCAGAATGCAGCACACACTCTCCCTTGGGCTCCAGCCTGTCAGCCTGTCCTACAGACTTTGGAGTTGCCAGAAACAAAGAACAAGGACAACAAGTAGAAAATAGTTAAAAGTAAGGTAGGTATTAATTCAACTAGATTAGTAATCACTTTAAATTTGAATGGTCAAAAGACACCAATTAGAAAACAGAGACTGATATAATGGATGAGAAAACCAAGACCCAGGTATGTATTATCTACAAGAAAACCACTCTAAATATAAAGACCCACAGAGATTAAAAATAAGGGATGGAGAAAGACATACTATGTGAACACTAGTTAAAAGAAGAAGTTGGAGTAGCTTTATTAATTTCAGAAAGAAAATTTCAAAACAAGGAAAATTATCTCAGGGATAAAGAGGAGCATTACATAATGATAAGGGGGTCAGTTCCTCAAGAAGATACAAAAATTCTTAGTGTAGAGGTCCCTAAGAATATGGAGTCAAAGTACATGACACAAAATCTGATAGAACTACAAGGAGAAATAGAAAAACCTATTATTATAGTTGGAGACTTCAGTGTACCCATATTTGCAGCTGATGGGTCCAGCATGCAGAAAATCAGTAATGACATAATCCCTTGAATCAGTTGAATCCCAGGGTCTGTTGAATAATCCCATCAATCAACTGGATCTAACTGATATTTATAGAAGCCTTATTCCAAGGACAGTGGCATATGCATCTTTAAGCTTACATGGAATATTCACCAAGAATGAGAATTTTCTGGGCCATAAAACACACCTCAATAAACTTGAAAGCACAGAAATCATACAAAGCATGTTCTCAGACCAGAATGAAATTAAACTAGCAATTAATACAGAAAGATAGTTGGAAAATCTTTTTAAGTATTTTGTTTTAACTATTTTAGACATTTAAGAACAGTCCCCACACCCCATCTGAAAACATTCACAATAGTGTTAAACCCCCACTGCAAGGTCCTTCATCAGTTCTATTATCTTCCCCCCACCCCAGGGGACCACTCTTCTGAATTTGGAGTTTATCATTCCCTGAATTTCTTTTATACTTTACTGTCTTTCTAAATCCAAATTCTAACCGTAAACCTAGTATTTCTATTCAAACCATCCTTCTTTTGAGGAACATTTAAGTCATGTCCATTTTATTAATTGCTGTCAATGCAGGAGTCCCAAGTGGGAGTATTTCTTGAAGGTAAGGATATCAGGGCAATTGCTGTATAGAAGAGTGTGCATGTTTTATATTTTAATGAATAATGAAAAATTCCTTTCCCTTAAAGTAGTACCAATTGATGCATCCATCAACATTTATACTTAGAGAGTATAAGTTCCCCAAACTCTGACATGTGATATTGTAAATCTTTCTCTATTCTTTGAGTTGCTTTTGTATTTTATGTTCAATTTTTACTGAATTTTTAATGTTTTCTTTTAATAGGAAATAGTTTTGGATAGTGAGTGTTAATCCATATTGAGAATATTTTTCAAATTTGTTATTTTTCTAATAAAGTTTAAACTATGATACATTCAAATGTATCAGTATTTACTTTTTTCTTACTTAGGAATCTCTTTCTTACCTTCATTAGGAAGTCCTTTCCTACTTCAAGATCATTAACATATTCTTCTCATAATATTCAAAACCTGAAAAAATACTTAGCTCTTTAATTCACCTGAATTGTGTCTGTGTGGAGAGAGAGTGAAAGGCAGAAGTTAGGAAATTAATTTTTGTCCAATTAGTGAATCATTTCAATATCATTTATTAACTAGCCCTCTCTTTTGTAAATGTTCTAAAATACAATCTCAACCACATAATAAATGCACATAATTCCTAAGTCTGTGTTCTGGGCTGTATTCTGTTGAGTTGATTGTATTTTCTGTCAGTATCCATTTTTTAATTAATAAATTACATATTCTTAATATTTTGTACTGCAATTCCTTTCTCAATCTTCTTTTCAAAATTGCCTTTGATATTGCTGCAAATTTTCTTTTTCATGTGAATTTCAGAAACTCTTTACCAAGTTCAGTTAAAAATGTGAGATTTTGATTGTTACTGAATTTCATTTATAGATTATTGTAGTACAGCTATATCGCTATACTATTTATTCTCCCTATTTGAAAATACCACATACATTCCGATGTATTTAGATATTTTTAAAAGAATACATACATATATATGTCTTTTTTCACATAGATTTTCTTTTCTTCTTAGGTACTTAATAATTTTCATTGATGTTACTAAGCGAATCTTGCTTCAGTCGTATTTTCAACTGGGTTTTTATTGACATACAAGAAAGTCATATATTTTATGTTTCTCTTATACCCAGTCACCTTACGAGATTATTCTTTAGTTCTTACATTTTCTCACTTGATTCTTATGGATTTTATTTTTAGGCAGACAATAGTATGATTTATAAACAGTGACTGTCTATTCATTTTCATAACTTGTAACTCTTATTTCTCATACTTTCAGTATTGCTGTTGGTAAGACTCAGTCGAATGCTGAAAAAGAGAACTAAAAACGGGAATCCTTGACTAGTTCTTGGCATAAATGAAAATGCTTCTCTCATTGTCATACAAGACTCTTTTTTTTTTTTGGCCAGATAATGTAATGTTTATCACATTAGAATGTCATCTTTTTCTACTGACTTTGAAGGTGAAGCTAGAGTTTTACTCTATTAATAGAGTGAGTCACACTAATAGATTTCCGAATGTGAAACATTTTTGCCTTCAGAGGAAAGATATTTTCAATTTTTATTTTCTTTGCTAAAAAATATTTCTTGTTTTTAGTGACAAAAGTTATGTACATATTGTAACTAGTTACACACTCAGCCATTTCAATCTGCAGGTACAAGTCTTTTGCTTAAAACATTTTCCAATATTTAACATTAACAGTGATGCCTATTCTAAATGCTAAGGACAGAAACCAAACACAGAACTGTTCCAAGTAGTCAGGACTGACTTACAGACCAGCCACCACCTGGCTGGACCCTTGCTAGCAGGCATTCTTATAAAGGGAACTTTCAAGCCTCCCTACATTGCTTTCACAATATTGTAACTTAATACTGTAATTTGTTTTCCTTGTGGACCTATTATTTTCATAACATTTACCTGATTGTATAATATTTACCTATATTTAATATAATTTACCTATTATTATGGTGCATCTTCTGGATCCATCCTTCAAGTGTCTTTTGTCTCATTATTTCCATGACTTCAGTTATTTCTTCTGCTAAGAGATAATCGTGCCCTGATCTTCCAGGTCACTAATTCCATTCTTGGTTATTTCTTTCCTCTTTCCTGTTTGTCTATTAAATTTTCAAGTTCAAAATTCTTACATTCAGTTCTAGAAAGCCTTTTTGTATATGCTAATTGAATACTGATATATTCTATTTTTGCAACTATCCCATGGGATTTGAACAGAATGTATATTCTGCAAGTATCAAGTTATTTTTTTGAAGATCAAGTCTGTTATTTATATCATCAAAAACTACTATATTATAATGCAGGTTGTTTATGTCATCAGGTAGTCTGGAAAGTATGAGAAAACTTCTCATTATGATTATTCCCCTTTCCTTATATCAGATTTCTATACAGATAAAGTTAAATTGTTATGTTCATACCTGCTTATGATTTTTGTTTCTTCAAGGCAAAGACCTCCTTTTATATACTCGAATTTGCAAGCATACTTAAGTTCTATGAACATAAGGATTTTCTTCCTCTTCCTTTTCTATTTCTCATTGTTTTGTCCTCAATACCTAGGATAGTGAGAGAGGGACCTTGGGTGTAGTCAGAGTAGGGTGAGGGCCTCCGGAAAAAACAAGGCAGGATATTTACAGTCAAAGCAATGTAACAATGTAAAGAAGTCTCTATCGAAATTCTGTGTTAAGCATTATGCAAAGTCAGGGTCACACTAATTCTCTAGGGTAAAGGTACCAGACGAGGAATATAGATATTCTTCAGTGAAATCAGTTAAAGCTCAAAAGGCCAGTAGCAACTTCACCTGGAATGTTTGAGTGTTCTGCAAATAAAGAAGGGTATCTCAGCATAACCCGTGACTTCACTGTAAACAGCTCTAGCAAAGAGACAACAACCCAGCCCACCTTGGGGGCAGGGCAGGTGGTACAAGTCCACACCCTAAGCCCTTTATCAGTTCCCCAAAATCCTCAACTGCCTATAAATCCCCTAGACAATGCACCACTCCAGGCTCTCTTGTCCCCTTCTGGGGTCAGCCAGGAGCTCTGTCCTCTCACTGTATCTCTCAATAAAAGCCTCTCCCTGGCTCTCCTACCTTGGGTGTTTGCTAAGGTCATTCTTCGACTCCGCAAACAAGAACCCCAGCATCAATAGTACCTGCCATACTGTAATCATTTGTTCTATAAATGCAAGAATTCCATTCTGAAACTATAACCAAATCTTGGGTGCTGTGCCCAACTTGGTTCCACAAATTAGATTCTAATAAATAATATGTACATTATTTTTATTTCATATTGTTCATGGCTGGGCCACGCAGTATGCTAGAATAACATTTCATTTCCTAAGAGCCCAATGTCTTGATCCCAGAGCCACTTAAAGAAAAATGTTCATAATATCAAAGCAAAATGGATTTTCTTTTCTTATATCTCCATCGACTGCTTAAAATCATGCTACATTTCAGTTTGCTTTCCATTTGAACCAAGTGCTTTTTCCCTATGGGCTTTGTTTATCCTGGAGTTTTCCACTGCCCTTCTACCTTGCATATGCACCTCTATTGTAAAAACTTTGCCATTTTATCAGTTATATTCTACCGTGTTTGGGGGAGTGACTTTTTTCCCTGGCAATCCTTCTTGAGCTCTGGTGCTCCTCCTACAGACTGCGCTGGGTGCCTTTAGCTCCTAGGCACAGCAGACCCTCTCACACTTGCACTGCTCTCCTGGGTAGAAACCACTGTTACTCCATAGCTTCCTTTTTGCATATTTAGCCCTGGTGCTCTAGTTTCCAAAGAATCTTCAAGTAGCTTTCAAAGAAAAGCGAATGAATGGGAGGTACCTCAAATGTATAAAAGTATCTTTAGTTTGGCTTCACAGCTGATAGTTTGGCTAAAATTTACAAGCCTGGGTAAAATCATTTCGCCTCAGGATGTGAAAGGCATTGCTCCGTTTCTCCAGCACTCAGTGAAATAGATCTGAAATGTAATGTTTGGGCTTGTTTTCCTTCCTTTTTTGGTTATTTGTTCTCCTCTCAAACAAGTTTTAAGATTTTTTTTTCTTAATACTTGGTGTCTGTGCCTTCTTAAAAATCCTTCTTGCTAGGCACTTAAGAGGACCTTTCTATTTGAAGTAGGCCTTTTTTCAGCTCTTCTAAAATCTCTCTGATTTCTACAATAATTTCCTTCCACTCTCTCTACTATGCCTGAAAATCCTATTGGTCAAATGCAGGAATTTGGTCTGGTTATCTAAATCTCTTATCTTTCTACTCAGTATTTTCCATCACTTTCCTTCTGACCATGTTTTGGTGGATTTCCTTTTCCATTCTACTGAATTTTTAATTTCAAAATTGTAAGTTAATGTCTACAAACCCTTTATATCTCATTATTCTGTTTTCACAGAATTGTTATTTGTTTAATGACTGAAATATCTTTTTGATTCCTACTTAGTATTAGAGCAAGATCTTTTATTCATTACATTAAGTTTCCTACATTATGTTTTTCCCAGGGTTCATTTTTAACCCTTATTTCAGTCTTTCTCTCTCATGTGGTGTTTTGTTCATATATATGCCTTATATCCCTTGTTTGCCTACTCAAGTTAAAAAAAGTCTGGGATAGCTGTTGCAGGTTGTACAAGCAAGGTTCCCCAGTCTGTCCCCATTTTGTGGGAAATACTGATTTGGGGGCTCTATCTGGGCATGTTGGCTGGCTGGTTGGCTGGCTTCCTTTGAGGGCAACAAGACAGGGGGTCAGGTATCAAATAATAGTCAATGAAGATGCCAAAACTCAGGAAGAATTTACTTTGGGAGTGAAGATCATCTACCTTAGAAACCTGTGTTCACTCCTCATTTTGTTCAGCCTTCCAGTAACTTGCTAATGGGGACTTGTGAGGAAAAGGCAATCCTCTGTGCTCAGTCCACCATGAATCTGCTATTTCAAGGACTCCCACTGATATGGTGACTTAAACATGAAAGAATTTCATTTCCCTTGCACATAACAGTTCAGTTCTGCTCCATGAACTCACTCAAGGACAAACAGTCCTCTCATTGCACTTTCCCATCTCCTAGAGCAGTGTTTCTCAAACTTTAATGTGCATGAGATAACCTGGAGGTCTTGTTAAAAGGCAGATTCTGATCCAGTAAGGCTGTGGAAGGGCCCAGAATTCTGCATTTGTAATGAGCTAAAGCTGCAGAAAATGTGGATGACGTGGACTATGAAGACACTTTTGAACCAGGAGTGGATACACTCTTGGTGTTCTCATCCACACAGTGAATCGGCACTATATTCTATACTTCAGCAGTAGAGGCAGTGAAAGAAGTAAGAAATGTATCTGGGCAATGTTCTAAGACGGAGCGTGAATGGTGCTTGTCCTGCTCCCTTGGAAAACTCATAGTGACACATGCTCTCCTGGAAGTGCAGACGCAGCTATCAATCTACCACCATGGGGTAAGGAAAGATTGGGTTTTTACAGATAACTGAAAGTCTCCACTACCTAGTGAGACTGAACTGGAAGGTTTAGTATTTTCAAATCACTGTTTTTATTAAATATTGCATTAGTCACAAGGCATTTATGCTATGTGTGTAAGGTATAAAGAAAAACAACAGAATGAAAAATGATATACTCATCACCCAAGCTTAACGAATAGGGCCTAATTACCACTTTCTTTGATGGGTCCCTCCCCAACCTATCCCCACTTCTCAGCCTGTGACTCAAGTCCCTCCCACTTGCAAAATATTTTAATATCGCCGATGATCTTATCCCATTAACCCAAAGTTCAAGGAATCATTCAAATGATCTAACTCGGGTGTAGATGAGGGTCCTGGATGGAATCCATCTGTGAACCTGTGTAACTAAAGGGAAGTGTTATCTGACCCCAAAGCACTGAAAATATAATGGTGAGACCAATATAACATAACATTTATAGATGTTTCAGCTCAAATAGTGGGAGAATAGAAGGTAAAACTTCTCTGAAATAGAGAAGAGCAAATGTTGGTTTTTTCTTGATTAGGTTTGAAGGCCTATTGTTCAAGGCAACGATACTTTGTAGCATTTGGGTCCACCTTCGAGACTCTTGGCTCCACCCTCTGAGTCGTGCTTCCCTGTTCGTGAAATGTAGCACGTGTTTGCAGTGACTAATATTCTCAGCCTATTTCCTTCAAATGCAATTTCGGGGGTTGTAAGTCCAAGGAGAGGAAATCCCGGGGCAAAATATCTCTAAAAACTGAAATCAGTCAAAGGGAGAAATAAAGTTTAAAACTCGTTTATTGGTTACAAACTGCAGTCCAGAGCCGTCTCTCTCTCCCCTGCTCTGGAAGGAAACAAGCAAACAAGCCAGCCCCTTCCCTTAAACTCTCAGGTTCAGACACGCCCTCAGTTGCCCAGGTAATTACCCATTGACATAGAGATGAACTTCTCTCCACCCCTGAGGATATGCAAATGCACTAAAACCAGGCGAGATACTCTGGAAATGTTACAACTTTACCCACAGGGGTCCAACATCAATTTTTGGACAATATTTCTACAGAAACAATGTTCTCAATAACGTTTTGCTTTCCCCATAAATACAGGAGACAAGTCTTCTAAGCTTTCTGTCTTTCAGAACAAGGACTCCCCCCCCTCGTACAGTAGGTAGAAAAGGGGTGAAAAGAAGGGGATATGAGAATGGGTTAGTAGTGATGGGGAAGGAGTCATCCTGCTCAGAGTATATCTTTTTGTATATTGACTCTTAGAACTTAGTAGTGTTGTTTCACATAGCTTTGCCCAACTGCAAATAAAAACATAAATAAATAAAAGCAACCAGGATGTGGGGGCAATCCACATGCAAGTGGTAGCAAATGAGCCTAACTTTTTTACCACAAATCAATGACATAATTACACTCAGGGGAATGGGGAAAAACAAAACTAGCCTACATAACTACAGAAACAGTATTTTGACAGGATACTGAAAGACTAATAATGAAAGAAAGAACTATGCAGAAATGCTGTACTCTAACAACTTCAGTATAATCATGAGAAAGCTTCATAAATATACAAATTGAGGCCCGCTCTACAAAACAGCCCATCAGTACACATGCAGAGTGTCACGGTCATGAAAGACAAGGAAAGATGGAGGAGCTGTCACAGATTAGAGAGAATAAAGCACAACCAAGTGCAATGTGGGATCCTGGAGCAGATGCTGGGAAGAAAGAAAATGTTAAGGAAAAACTAGTATGATTCATAGAAGGTCCATAGTTTACTTAACGTATCGTACCAATGTAATTTCCTTGTTTTAAACTTTATAGTATGGCTACATAAGTCAGTAGTATGTTATCTTTAGGGAAAACTGGGTGAAAGATATACACGAGATCACATACTATTTTTGCAACTTTCTAAAGGGCTAAAATAATTTCAAAATGAAAGCTAAAAAGATTAGCAAATGAACCCCAGAAAAATATAACAGTGATAATACATAATGACCAAATTTGGGCTATTCTATGAATGTAAGTTTGATTTAATGTATGAAAATTAAGCAAAGTAATCTACAAGGAAGAAAAGTTCATCTAGTCATGTCCCCTTACCAACCCGCTAATAACAGAGCCTCCTGGGAAACACGCTGACATATTTACACTGACAACATTTCTTATTTGTAGAATGTTTTAAGGAGTATATGCCTGATCTGATTACTTATTGTAAATAAACCACAGATTAATGTATTACAGGGCCTTTTTTCTGAAAAAGTATTACATAAGCTACCTAAATATAAAATGGGGATGTTTTGTTACCAAAGTTGCTCCCTATTGTATAGGTGATATTCCAAACATATCACTCTCTAAAACTCACATGTTAGAATAGTGGCTGTTGTGTCAAGATAGGCCTTGGTGATCATACACCTATGCTTAGTTTGTGCAAAGATTCAGAATAATTTTATGATAAAATCTTTTAGGATACCAGGAATAAAGGCAACTTCCTTAACATAATAAAGAATATCTATAAGGGACCTACATACAACATATTTAGAGGCAAAATATTGAAAGTTTTCTCCCTGAGATTTGGAATGTGATAAGGTCATTATACTGGTGATACTATAAATGCAATGAGACAGGAAAATAAAATTCCTTAAGAATTGGAAAGGAAGATATGTAAAAATTAAAATGGGGTCATGCCTCATAATTCAACAATGCTACGACTCTGTGTATAAGTTACAAAAGATCTAAAGATCTTTTGATTCTGGATAGGATGTGTTCAGTCATGGCAGGCCAGCATTTTACTACAATTTTTAAAGTCCTCAGTGAGTTGTGGAAGCAGCAAGTATCAAAGGAACTAACATTCTGGGGAGAGAAAAGCCCATCCTAGGTGAACTGATGATAAGCGGCTGTTTTCTTGCCTGGCAGAATTTGCCAGTTTGGACATGGCAGGGACTGAGGACCAGATTTAGCCCACGCAGAAGGACAACCCAGAGGGAGAGAAAAACAAGCTCTCCGTGTTTGCCCGAGGGTGATGTGACAGATCGGATGCTAGAGGAGATCAGAATGCTTGACCATTTTCCCCACGTGGGATGATTCCTGAAGTCTCAGCGTATGCAGGAAACAAGGGGCCCGATTCGGGAAGGCAGAAGGAAAGCTTTCGCAGGCGGGCTTGAGAACCAAAGTGCGGTGACAGAGTGGACAAACACAAAACCAGTCGCCTTCCGTCAGCCCATTAGGACATCCCCCTGTTTTGGATTCTGTGAGGAGTGAAACACTAAAGAGCTAACTAAGCTCTAAACCTTTGAAAGGGAAGATTCTCAGGAAACAGAAGTGTCAGGCTTTCAAAGTGCCCGTGGAACGGGATGAGCCTCACGCGAACTGAGTCTCCGTGAAATTGGAGGCCGGCCCTGACCCTGACAGGCTCTCCTTGGGCTGAGGTGACATTCCTCAGCGCATCTAAGTGAGAACTCAGAATAAGGAACACGATCCAACTCATGTGAGATGGCCAGTAAAACACCTGGTTTTGACACAAAACTAGGTAAGGACATCATCACAAAGAAAAATGATTATGTTGATGTTCCTCAGGAACACAGATGCAAAAAAGTAGCAAGTCAAATTCAGCAATACATAAAAAAAGACAATTTCTCATGCCAAGATGGGTTATTCCAGGAATTTATAACATAGGAAAATCAATCAATGTTATTGACCATATTAATAAGGTAAAAGAAAAATTCATGCGGTTGTTTCAATAGATGCAGAAGTATATTTCATAAAATTCAACACTGTCTCATGATGAAAACTCTGAACAAACTAGGAATAGCAGGAAATAGCCAGAACGGTATTCTAGTGGAGGTTATCCACAAAATACTCATCACTAATGTCATAAATCATAGTAAAACACTGAATGCTTTTCTCCTGACTTAAGAAACAAGGGTACCCACCACTAATCACTTTTATTTAACATTGTGTTAGAGTTCCTAGTTAGCATGTTCAGAAAAAAATCTGTATTAAATTATAAATGGCATAAACTTTAAAATTATTATTACGCCTAGATGATGTAATTATGCACATAGAATATACAAAGGAGTACACAATTTATTTTAAGCAATAAATAAATTTAAGAAGGTCATTAAATAGAAAGTTAATATGCAAACATCACCTGCTCACTAGAAACAATTGAAAATTGAAATTATAAAAACACCTTTGGTGGCAGCAAAAAACATTAAATACCTAGAAATAAATTTAACGGAAGATTTTATGGTAAGCAGAATCATGTCCTGCTAACATTGTTCATATCCTATTCTTTGGAAACTATGAATATAATATATAAGGACTTTAAAACGGAGAGATTATTGTGTATTATCCAGTGGGCTCAAAAGCATCACATGGGTCCTTAAGATTAGAGAACATTTCCTGACTGTGGTTAGAGAAAGGACGTGGGGATGGAAGTGGGCTCAGAGAGATGCTACAGTGCTGGCTCTGAAGATGGAAGGAGGAGGCCCTGAGCGAAGGGAGTCAGGCAGCCTCTAGAAGCCAGAGAAGGTGTAAAAATGAATCGCCTCCGAGAACCTCCAGAAGAACGCTGCTCTATTGACGCATCGATTTTAGCCCTATGAGACTCATTTCAGACTTCTGACTTCCAGAACTGTAAAGAAATACATTTTTGTTGTTTTAAGTCACTATGTGATAATTTGTTAGAGTAGCAATAGGAAACAAATACAGACTTTGGTATCGATATTGAGGTATTTCTATAACAAATACTTAAAAATGTGGAAGGGGCTTTGGAACTGGGCAATGGGCAGAGGATGGAGGAACCGAGGAACATGACGGGAAAAGGCTGGATGGCCTTGAACAGACAGTAGTGGGAACGTGGTTGCTAATGCCTCTGCTGGTGAGGACTCAGAGAAGTGAGGAGCATAGCAAAGAAATCTTACAATGTCTTATACAATATGTGAATTATTATAAATAGGCTGTTGGTAGTGTTAAAAACCAAAATTCATCCAAGCAAATTTGAAGATCTAATTAGCTTTATTATGGAATCTGGCAGCATCCCCCCTAACAAGAAGAAAGATGCCCCAAAGGCCATCAAAAAGGGAGAGGTTTTTAAAGGCAGGACAACAAACTCAAACAGAAAGAAAGGATTATTTCAGGTGAGGTTACCTTCTTATGGGGGCAGAAGGGTCTTATCAGGTGGATCCCTTTGGTGGTTGGAGAGGACACACATGTGACATTATCTTCTGGAAAATTCCTGAGAGAGTACATTTCCGAGGGAGATTGAAACTACAGTTAGGTCAGGTATTAAGCCCTGGTCTGGTGACTTGGCACAGCAGAAGTAACTCCATGTTGGGCCTGTGTCTTTCTTTTGAACAGTAGACGTGTGGATAGTAAAGGACTATGGCCAAGGGCTCAGAAAAAAATGAAAAACATGTAATTGGAAACTGGAGGAAAAGAGAACCATGTCCTACGTTGGTAGGATGTTAAGCTGAATTGTGACCTAAAGTTGTGTGGAGAGCAGAACTTGTAAGTGATGAACTTGCATCTTAACTAAGGGATTTTCCAAGCAAAGTGTTGGAGGTAGAGCCTGTTTTTTTCTTGCTTCCCATAGTAAAATGTGAGTGGTAAGACATAAATGGTGGGAAGAAATTTTAAGAAAAAATAGATTAATGCTTGAAGCTTTGGGAAATTCCCAATCATTTCAAATTGCAAATAAATGCTTAAGTCTGGAGATTCACAGATAAGCATGATCTGGAGTGAAATCCAAGGGTGTAGCGGGACAGGTTGTACTAGAGCCTTCAAAGGAACAAAAGGTCACAGCAGTCAGTCACACAGAGAACTCTTTGAAAGGATTAAGCATGTAACTCATGCATCTCTTCAGCCATCTCACTGAAGCCAAAAATAGAGATGGGATTATTTAGTAGATAATAGATAATCCTGTAGAAAAGACATGTGGAGGGATGCAACTATTGCCTAATGGAGTGGATCTCTATGACATATACAGGAGACCCACAGATTCTTGAAGATTTTATGCCACCAGAAAACTGCCAGCTTGGACTGAAAGGCACATAGAAGGAATGAAATGAAAGAAGACTGTTGGATTCTTAAAATTGTACAGACAGGAAACAGGCTAATAAAACTACTCAGCTTCTAATACATGCTACCCTTTATTTAAAAAAAAAAAAAGGAATAGTGACTCAAAGGGTGGAGCTGACAGCCCAGAGAGCAAAACCTTGAGCCCAGAGGGCAGAGCTGTGAACCAGGAAGGGTCATTCCTAGGATTGAAACCAAATGTTCTTTTCCCAGCTGGGGTTTGAAATTGTTTGGGACTGATGAATCCTTTTTCTTCTTTCCATTTTCTCCCCTTTTAAAGCAGGAATGTCCATAACTGTTATCCATGCCTATACCACCTTGTATTTTGGGAGAAGATAATACATTTTCTAGTTTTACAGGTCTAAAACTGGACAGGAAGTTTGTCCAAGGATGGATATACCCAGAGTCTCACCTGTACCTGATTTTGGTAACTTGGATGATATTTTGGACTTTAAGTTGATCCTGGAATGGGTTGCAATTTTGGGGGGTGTTGGGATGGAATGAACGTATTTTATATGTAGGACAAACATGTATCTTTAAGATCAAAGGTGGACTGTGGTGGACTTCTGTGGTCAGGAATTGCAGTCCTGTCCAGCCTCCAGTAAGAAACCGAGGACTGCCAACTACCACATAAGTGGGCCTGGAAGTGGATCTTAATGATGACTTCTTCTGATGACTACAGCTCCATCCAGGAACTTGACTGAACCCTCATGAGACACTTTGAGCCAGAACCACTGAGCTAAGCTGTTCCCAGATGTCCAAACCTCAGAAATTATGTGAGCTAATTAATATTTGTTATTTTAAGTTGCCAAGTTTTAGGGCAAGTTGCTATTCAGCAACAGATAACTAATACCAGTATTTAATGATTTTATTTAAAAAGTAATACAGGAACAACCCAAATGCCCATCAATTGATGAATGAATAAGCAAACCTAGTGGAATATTACTCAGTCATAAAAAAGATGGAATTATACTTCCTGCAATACAGATCAATCTTTCAAATATTATGTTGAATGAAATAATGTAGATGTAAAAGACCACATGTGTGATTCTCTTTATATTAAATGTCCAGAACAGGCAAATCCAGGGAGACAGAAAATAGATTAGTGGTTGCCAGGGACTAGAGGAGAGGGACTGGGGAATTAATCCTTATCAATGCAGGATTTCTGTTTGGGATGATGAAGATGATTTGGAATTAGATAGTGGTGATGGTTGTACAAATTTGTGACTATAATGAAAGTTGCTGAATTGCACATTTTTTTAAAAGTGTGAATTTTGTGTTATGTGAATTGTATTTCATTTTAAAAAAAGAAAAGGAAAATAAGAGTCCTTTAACAGGACTAAGAGTTAAAATTGTTAGAAGTGAAGATTTGTGTTTGTTTTTAAAGAAATATCTTTTTTTTTAAGAGATGCAGAAGCAGCAGCAATATAGGATAGCAGTAGATGGGAGGGGATAAAAGGAAGGGCTAAGAAAAATTGCCCTACACGTAGTAAGTCTCTAATGTATTGGTAATTGAATACTGAAACCTAAGTCTGTCTGGGCTACACTTGCTATCGACCCTTTCTAGGTGTTTCTCATTCCAATTAGTTCTTTCACCAAACTAGTTTGAAAATTTATGTCCCGTGAATACTACAGGTTACATTTAGTTGTATTCACTTAGAATATTCAAGATACAAATACTCTGGAAATCCTAGAGAAATAGGATTCTTCATATAACAATTCTGATTAGCATTTTGAGTGTTCTCCACGGCTTTCTCCTGGATATTCATAAATATCTGGCGTGCTCCCACATTTCCTTCATGGTCAAGGAGAGAGACTCATTGTCAGACCACCATGAGGTACCTAGCCAAATTATTATGGAAACTTTTAAATGCATGTAAACGAATTCCCATTATCAATTTTGGTTTTCAGATCTTTTCAGTTTCTGCTATATTCCTTCATTATATTTATATTCTGGAATTCAATGTTGAAAATTGGGGCCAGAACCTAGGGGATGCCCACTGGACAAGCCTTCTTGAGAGACAGTATGGTATAGTGGCTCAGAGCCAGGATACTGGATCAAAACCCCAATTCTGCTACTTACTAACTCTTTGACCTTAATTTCTCTGTGCCTTGATTTCCTTACCTGTAAAATGGGGACAATAATGATATAAATATCTCTTTGGGTTCTTTTGAGGATTAAGTGACCCTGACACAATATATGTAAGGTAGTCATGTAAGTATCAGTTATTATTACTATTTCTGGAAAATGCAGCATCAAATGAAACAATTTGAAAATCTTTGCTCCCAGGAGTTGAAATATTTACCACGTAGCTCCATGCTCCTGGGCTAAGAAGGTGGGGCGAGGGAAGGTTTGGTAGTATATTTACATTGTATACCTTACACTTGATTCCTGGTTGGGTTGAAGCAACAGAGCAACAAATGTTGATCCAAGTCCGGTTTTCATGGAGGGTATTAAGCTGAATGATGTGACCCATAAATTCCCTCATCTCTCATTCTTTTATTTCTGCTCCACCTACCTCCATTCCCTGTTTCCTGCCTCCCTCACTGTTTCATCTCTCTTCCTGCATTTCTTTGATTATAACCTCTTAAATCTGTCTACCATGTTTTCTACTCCGAAGCTGGGAAATTAGGAACCCCTGAAAAGGTAACATTGAAAGCACATTTGGTTAGTCTGATGTTATAACCAGGAAATTAAACTTTGAAGCTATTACTCTGCCTTGAAATGATTTTCCTTATTTTTAACTGTGGAAAATGAGCAATCAACATGGCCACATTTGACTACAGAGGAAATGGCTTTTCTTTGTGAGCTTTGCAAATCTGGATGCATTTATATTAAAGTATGCCATCCTGTCTTGGTTTTGTACAGGTTACAATTCAAAGAGAACACATAATGTATTTGCTGTCTTTTATGAGAAAACTCCCATCCTCACATATTGTCATCCCAACTTGCTCTTATTTTAGGTTATTAAAAATCAACCTAATAATAAAAACAGGGGGAATTATGCTCCCTGACTTCAAGCTCTACTACAAAGTCACAGTAATCAAGACAATTTGGTACTGGGACAAGAACAGACACATAGACCAGTGGAACAGAATAGAGAGTCCAGGGTTAATCCAAGCATATATAGTCAATTAATATATGATAAAGGAGCCATGGGTATACAATGGGGAAATGACAGCCTCTCAACAGCTGGGATTGTCAAAACTGGATAGCTACACATAAGAGAATGAACTGGATTACTGTCTAACTCCATACACAAAAGTAAACTCAAAATGGATCAAAGACCTGAATGTAAGTCATGAAACCATAAAACTCTTAGAAGAAAACATAGGCAAACTCTGTTGAATATAAACATGAGCAACTTCTTCATGAACATATCTCCCTGGGGAAGGGAAACAAAAGCAAAAATGAACAAATGGGACTATATCAAACTAAAAAGCTTCTGTACAGCAAAGGACACCATCAGTAGAACAAAAAGGCATCCTACAATATGGGAGAATATATTCATAAATTATATATCCGATAAGAGGTTGACATCCAAAATATACAAAGAGCTCACACACCTCAACAAACAAAAAGCAAATAACCCAATTAAAAAATGGGCAGAGGAGATCTGAACAGACACTTCTCCAAAGAAGAAATTTAGATGGCCAACAGGCACATGACAAGATGCTCCACATCGCTAATCATCAGAGAAATGCAAATTAAAACCACAATGAGATATCACCTCACACCAGTGAGGGTGGCCACCATCCAAAAGACAAACAACAACAAATGTTGGTGAGGATGTGGAGAATTGGGAACCCTACTACACTGCTGGTGGGAATGTAAATTAGTCCAAACTTTGTGGAAAACAGTATGGAGGTTCCTCAAAAAACTAAAAATTGAAATACCATTTGACCCAGGAATCCCACTCCTAGGAATTTACCCTAAGAATGCAGCAGCCCAGTTTGAAAAAGACATATGCACCCCTACGTTTATCGCAGCACTATTTACAATAGTGAGGAAATGGAAGCAACCTAAGTGTCCATCAGTAGATGAATGGATAAAGAAGATGTGGTACATGGACATAATGAAATATTATTCAGCCATAAGAAGAAAACAAATCCTACCATGTGCAACAACATGGATGGAGCTAGAGGGTATTATGATCAGTGAAATCAACCAGGCAGAGAAAGACAAGTACCAATTGATTTCACTCATATGTGGAGTATAAGAACAAAGAAAAAACTGAAGGAACAAAACAGCAGAACCCAAGAATGGACTAACAGTGACCAAAGGGAAGGGGACTGGGGAGGATGGATAGGAAGGGAGGGATAAGGGGAAAAAGGGGCATTACGATTAGCACACATAACGTAGGGGGGGCATGGGGAGGGCAGTATAGCAACCACAATGTTGTTCATGTAAGTGTATATTAGTGATACCAAAAATAAATAAATATATAAATAGAAAAAAATGTAAACAAGCGTCGGCAAGAGGAGAGATTGGAAGCGTTGTGCTTTGTTGGTGAAATAGTGCAGCCACAATTGAAAACAGCATGGATGCTCTTCAAAAAATTAAAAATAAAATTACCATATGATCTGTCAATTCCATCTGAAGATATGCATCCAAAAGAATTAAACAGGGTGTCAAGGAGGTATTTGTATACCCATGTTTATAGCAACGTTATTGACAATAGCCAAAGTTGGGAGCAACCCAAGTGTCCATTAACAGATGATTATGTAATTAAAAGGTGGTCTAACTATATGCTGGAATATTCCTTAGTCTTAAAAAGAAAGGTTATTCTGTCATATGCTACAATAGAGAAGAAACTTGAGGACATTATACCAAGTACAATAAGCCAGTCACAAAAGGACAAATACTCTATGATCCACTTACATGAAGTTTCTTAAAGTCATCAAATTCATAGAGACAGAAAGTAGAATGGTGGTTGCCAACGTCTCGGGGAGAGGGAATGGGAAGTTGTTGTTTAATCGGAACAGAGTTTCAGTTTTGCAAGATGAAAATGATCTGGAGATCTGTGCCCAATGTGAATGTACTTAACACTCTTGAAATACAGATGTAGAAATGGTTAAGATGATAAATATAAAGTGTTTTTTTACCATAATTAAAAAATAATAAAACAACACAGCCCCAAACAGAAAAATCATAAAGCCTATTTTTCAGACATATTTTGCCATGATATAAGACCTTTGGAATTACAGTATTTGTCCTAAAATTGAATTCACAGGTGAGATAATTGGTCTCCAGTGGTTTGAAGTTGTTCTGCTTTTCTGTACTGACACACCTCCTGGTGCCCTTTGGGTGTGAATAGTTACATTTCTATTCCTCGTTTCTCACCTTGGTTTAATTGTCACGTTGAGTTCTATGGTTTAGTACAAAGAGTTACTGACTACATGCAAAGCAAAATAATTCTCAGCAATAAAAAAAAAATTACAAAATGTTAAGATTTTATTGATTTGTAAAATTCCCCAAATGTAGTGCAAGATATGAAGCAAGCTTTTATTCTTTAATAAATTCAATCCTCAAGTGTGTCATAGAATATGGGGTGCTCGTTTTTACCACCTGAGCCTGCAAGGAACACCTTTTGAGTTTCACTAAAAAATTAATTTCCTAGGAATTATTATTTTTTCCATATCTTACCATCTCAAATCCAATCACTCTTTGTCTCCAACCTCCCCCCAGAAAATTCAGTTCCCAGTGTCTGTTTTTGTTTCTGAATGCCTTAAAAATTCACAGGGCTTATATACCCAAGAGAGTTATAAATGATTAATAGTTGGTTAAATGTTTTATCATTACATGTCAATTGATCTTGACTGAAAGTCCTTTGAAATACAGGGGCCACATTTTATATTTCTCCTATGACTGGTGGCCACACTCTGTTTAGGACATTGTCACGTGAACATACAGTTGTTTCTGCATTCATTATAAGTAGTTACCCCTCTCCGCAAAGTATCTTGGTTTAGTTATAAGATATATGGTATGAAAGGGGTATTAGTCTGGCTTCACAGAGTGGGGAATAGATCTAGGAAATATTCCTTCCAAAGACATCAGTCTGGCCTCCTAATTCTCATGTCTACCAGGTACACAATCCTTCAACTTTACCGTGTGTTTCCATTCCTGACTTTTCCAATCTCCCAGCAACTTGCTCCTTGTTGCCTTCCACTCACTGCCTGCACAGGCTGAGAGTTCATCTTTGGTAACTACTTGTTAACTCATTTACCACTTGCCCATTTCCTTTCCATCTTCCAAAGTGAGTAAGAGTATTGAGCTTTTTGCCTTGCCTGGAAATGTCTTTGGTTTGTTCATCGATCCATTCATTAGAAAACAAAACACAAAAACTCCTTTACTGTCATTTTAGTAGGATTTGGAGAGGGATAGGAGATAAATACATCTTTTCTATCCAACACATTTAACTGACTACCTTATTGTGCCTAATGAAAGTCAAGCTGAGCACCAGGAATGGTTCACCCAGGGAAAGGTGGCGTGACTGTGGAGTTTGGGAGGGAAGAGTGTCAAAGAATGATTTTTTTAAGGGATTCTTTTACCTTGGTAAGGATTTTGCCCTAAATTCAGAAAATGCAGAGCTTCTGTAGAAATTTAAGAAGCATGGATGCTTCCATCTAGGGTTCTTTTCCCAGGGTTTGGTTTTTCTCATCTCTCAACTCACATCGAATTTTTAGCCTCCAGTGCAGCACAGTCCAACAGGACTGTCTGAGGTGATGGAAATGTTCTTTATCTGTGCTGAACAATTATGGTAGCCTTAGCCACATGTGGCTGTTGAGCACTTGAAACATGGTTAGTGAAACTAATGAACTGAACTTTTAATTTTATGTAATTTTATAACTTAAAGTAGTCACATATGATTAGCATCTCCTGAATTTGATTTTGTTGTTTCCTAATTATTTCATCTGTGTCTGCCTTATTATGCCAAACATATTCTAAGACCCTAAGGATAGTGACCTGCTTGAATAATAAGCTTGACTCACAGTTCAATAATGCATAGCACAGAGTTGGGCTATAAACGGATTACTAATTGATTTGATCATAATGCATGAGGAAGAACTCTGAGTTGGGAGTTAGGAGAGGTGGTTTGGTTTTGCTACTAACAATCTAGGTGACTTTGGGAAAGGTTATTAATACACTGATTCATAATCATGGAGTCAACAAATTATTGTTAACTGGGTCCCAAATGGTTTGTTACTGATTGTAGTGGTCAGGGTTCTTAAGAGAAAGAGAGAGAGAGAGAGACTTATTTTAAGCAACTGGCTCACATGATTGTGAGGCTGGCAAGTCCAAAATCTGCAGGGCAGGCCAGCAGGCTAGAAAGCCAGGGAAGTGTTGAAGTTTCAAGTTGAGTTGAAAAGGAGTCTGCTAGCAGAATTTCCTC
This sequence comes from Phataginus tricuspis, assembly GCA_029783875.1. Lineage (NCBI taxonomy): Eukaryota > Metazoa > Chordata > Mammalia > Pholidota > Manidae > Phataginus > Phataginus tricuspis. The sequence continues at coordinate 2,785,162 of JAQQAC010023241.1, forward strand.
TTCTTTGAGGGACCTCAGTCAGTTGTCTCTTAAGTCCTTCAACTGATTGGAGGAGGCCCCCTACTTTTATGGAAGGAATCTACTTTAGTGAAAGTCTACCAATTTAAATGTTAATATCAGCTGAAAAAAAAATACCTACACAGCAACATCTAAACCAAAATATATTGGTTCCTTGGCCTAGCTAAGTTGACACATAAAATTAACCACCACACCAATAACAGCTGAATTGCCAAAGTTTGCAGGTATATTGCTCTTACCACTAAATCAGAGGAAAGGTTCATCCTTCTCAGCTTTGTCTTTTCAAGACGAATGGGAATATGTGGGGAAAATGGAAGTCCCTATGGCCAGGATCCTCACCTGACCATAAACTAGATGATGTAACTGGCCTGCTGCTAGGCTACTGCTTCCACACCTGTGGACAATAAGCTATTATTGCCTGAGTCACTGTATAAAGAGCTCTGCCCAGTGCTCTGGGTGGAGGCAGAGACAAAGGAGGATTACAGACCTGCAGACTGCTGGATGCAGATGTGATTCTAGTGCTCAACCTACCCTCGAGAATAAAACCACGTATAAACCCTTTTACCCCGAGAACTTTCCATGTTATTTCTCTGTCTCACCAAATCATAGTGAACTTCCCCAGGGCTGAAACCCTCAGGCAAGACAGGAAAAAGAATACAACTGGATGGGACAGTAGTTTGTTTGGAATACCTTTTGGAGTGCATGCTGGCAGAAGTTTGGATCCAGAATTGGAAAGGTCAAACAAGAAATCCACACCTTGAACTGCCCTTTTCAGAGGACCTTAGAATTTGTGGGCCTCAGCTCCTTTCTCAGGAATTTCTTATGCCTCAGTGTCTCCCCAGTGGGTTTCAGCTCTGGAGAAGTTCACTTCGGATTCAATGAGACCAAGGAACAATAATGGAACATTCTTGGGGTAAAAGGGTTTATACTCAGCTTTATTCCCATGGTGGCAGGTCGATCACTAGAATCCCATACACTCAGAGCTAGTCTGCATGCAGCAAGCCAGTCTCTGCCTCTGGGCCTGTCTGCCCCCACAGCAGCCTCAGTCTCTGTCCTCAGCTCTGCCACCACTCCAGTCTCATCTCTGCTCTCCTGCAGCCTTGCAGCCATGCCACCGAGTAGCCCAGAGCACTGGGTGGAGCTCTTTATATAGAGTCAATAACAGCATATTGCCCACACATGTGTAGTGAGCTAGCCAACCAGGGCCAGGTGAGAATTCTGGCCACAGGCACCTTCACTTTATCCACCCCAGGATAAGTAGAAATCATCAGGGAAAGAGAAGGATGGTAGAGAAATGACTAGAAGTGTAGAGTGGTTGGGTCACTGTAATGAGAAAATACTAGAGTTGTGAGCCAAGTCTATCTATGGTTAAGAGACTTCAAGATAATCTGGTTACCAGATTGCCTCCTAGATGACTTGACTAAATCTCTCATCCACTCTATTTCTTTCTCCCTGATGGCCTTACCTTGAGATGACCCATGGACTCTGTGCAGAAAATTGAAGTTCCGATGGCTGGGATCCTCACCTGACCCTAAACTACTTGATGATGTAGTTGGCCTATGTCACAGGCTAAGGCTTCCACACCTGTTGGCAATGAGCCATTATTGTTGGTGTTACTATATAAAGAGCTCTGTCCAGTGTTCTGTCGGAGGCAGAGACTGGAGACATTGTGAATGCCCCAGAGGCAGGCATGATTCCAGCCCTGGACTTGCCACATTGAGAATACAGTTTGGTATAAGCCCTTTTACCCCTAAATTGCACTGCTGTTATTTGGTCTCACCGAATCCAGAGTGAACTTGCCCAGGGGCAATCCTCCTCAGGTGGACAAAGTGGAGGGTTCCCACACCAGTGCTCCAAGACTATGACAGGAAGGGAGGGCACCGCAGTCCGGAGTTGTCATTCCTGGCTTTGCGGAGAGGTGGCTGTGTAAGAGCGTTGCCAAGACCCTACTTGATCCTATTACTTGACAGAAGCTGTTTGGATTGAACCATGAATGTCAGCTAGCTCAATCATTTTGTGCTTTGTCTCTCCATAAATAACTATGAAATGTGTTTTTTTCTTTAATTATGAAAGTTACTTATTGGAAGGAAAACACAAAGTAAGGAAAATAACATCACAATGACTCCCACTACCTAAAGAGAGCAATTATTAATAAATTGAAATATTTCTCTCTTCACCCTAGTTTTTTCATCCAGACTCAAATCATGAACATTTTTCTATCATTACATGTTTCATTGAATTTCACAGCTACATAGTATTATTTCATATGGACATACCAAACATGTACTAATTATCTGTTATTAAGGTTTCCCCCATTTTCAATATTTTAAATAATGTCCTGAAAAATACACATATATTGGAATGTACATCTCTGATGCTTTTTCTGGATGAGCCACTGAAATCAGGTTTTGAACATTTAAAGGCATTTCACACCCACTACTAAACTGTTCCAGAAAAGTTGTGCTAATTTATGATTCTACCAGAAGGACTGTAAAGGCACCCCATTTCCTTACATTCAGGTGAATATAGACTATTATCTTTTCTCCCCTCAATTTTTCTCAAATTGCCAAATTTTTGTGATATCATTTTAATTTGTATTTCTTTGATAATTAATGACATTATCCTGTCTTCATAAATTTAATGGCCACTTAAATTTCCCCTTTCATGAATCAGTCATCTCTTCAAATCGTTTGCCTAGTTTTCTGTTGGTGTGCTTTTCTTTTCCTGGCTGATTTTAAGAGCTCTTTCTATATGAAGGGCGTTATCACTGGTCTAACTAAGGGTAAAACCCCCCTGAATTTTCCCTGTTGCTGAAAGGGAAAGAGACTTCCCCCATCTTTTTTTTTTTAAGAGCATTTCCTTGGAAATAACTTTCTCTGTCCCTTTGATATGTATGTGAATTTTTTTTGGTGGCTAAATAAGCCTCTCACCAGCCTTCCCACCCAGGAATGCCTCTCTCAAGGGCCTGGAGCCTTCTCTTTGAAATGCAGACATAGGGGAAAAGAGTGCCTCTAACTTCCAGTCACCTTGGTGAGGTACCCTGGACACCTCGCTCTAAACCTCCTGCTTGTCAGAGAGATACAAGAAGTTTTATTTTTTCTTTGGAAAAAGGCAATTAACTAGCACAGATGGCCACTCAATTACCAGGTGAATATTTAACAAATGGGGTTGTGAAGTCCTCTTGCGAGAGGACAATTGCCATGAATCCTGGGAAACCTGGGAGTGGTGGGTTGCATCTGTTAGGTTACATACAAAGGTGAAGTTTCTTTCTGTCTTTGTAATCTCATGAGCATATTATCTGTAATGTGTGTGGCAGTTTGCTCTGCAAATTCAATAATAAACCTGTTATTTTTTTTCTGTACATTTGTGCAGAAGATTTCCCAGGATGGACTAGGTACTTTAAAAAAAATTTTTTCCCAACAATCTTGATATATGTTCCAAACTGAGTTTATATTTGCTTACTTCTGTTTTTTTACGTGTTATTTAAGGCACAGATGTTCTAGATTCAGATCTAGTGATCTTTTTTCTTTATAGTTTCTTTCTATGCTTTTACTCTAAAAAGCTTTCTATGATGAGACAAATATATATTTTTCTATTATCTTTGTCTTTTATAGTTTTAGTAAACGTCAAGCCATTAGGAATTCATTTTGGCGTGTGGTGTAAGGTATATATAATGTCACACCCCCCTCCCCAAATCTGATAATGATATCGGGATTCTTGTTTGCGGAGTTGAAGAATGAACTTCATAAATGAGCAAGGTAGGAGATTTACAGGGAAAGTTTTATTCAGGCTGAGAGAAAGTATGGACCTCCCACAAGGGCAGGGAGGGGCACGGCTGCCGCCTGGCGTCTCGTGTCTAGGGTGTTATGCTTGTTGCAATGGGAGCTGTTTCCTATAGGTTCAACCAGAATGCTAGCTATGTTTTAACTAATCTCATTAAAGGTTGCCCTATTTTAAACTAATGTGCCTACATGACTATGGTCAGCAAGCTGTTCCATGTCACTGGGGGGGAGGGAGGGACTTCTCTATACATTGTTACATTGTTTCAGCCTCAAGCACCCTGTTTTTTTCTTTACATTCCTGAAGCCTTAGTATGATTCTGTCCTTTTCCAGGGGCCCATACTGTACTTTAACTGGGCAGGGGCTATACTCTGTTGCTTCCCTCTCTCAATATTACCAATTATCAGACACATATTTAACTTCTTCACTAGGAAGATTATATTTCTCTGACGTGGTGACGTGGAAATGGCTGCGGCATTGAATCAGAAGACATAGACTTTCAAGTCAACTACGACGACAGCTGCCAAATGTATATCATTCTCCTCCGTGCCTTCTGCAACCTCTTAACAAGCTTATGAACTGACCTCTGCCGCTATTTCTGTGAAATTAGGCAAGTTCTTTACCTTTTTGTACCTCAATTTTCTCATCCATAAAATGGGGATAATCATATACTTCCCTTGGAGGATTAGGGTAGGGCTTAAATTACTTAACACGCATAAAGAGTTTAGAACCATGCCTGTTACCCAAAGGACTCAAAGAAATGTTAGTCAATGCCATTACAATCACCTTGTTATTGACAAATATTTTAAATGGGGGTATTTGTTTTCTTCTGTAAAAGCTGATCCTAAACCAGGGAGGGCCTCCGCATTGTCAGCATTACAGATGAAGGGGATGGCGCTTGCTGCGTGAAGCTGGTCATCCCTTTGTTCAGGCTTAGTTTGCTGATCTCTTAATTCCTTACGGCTCTTTGGGCACTATGGACATTAAAGTACATGGTGCATTAATTCGCTCCAGCTGCCATAACAAAAGTACCACGAACTAGATGGCTTAATCAACAGAAATGTATTTGCTTGCAGTTTTGGAGGCTAGAAGTCTGGAATCAGAGTGTTGGCAGGACTGTGGGAAAGGATCTACTCCAGGCCTCTCTCCGTGGCTTGTGTATCTTCCAGCGCACAAGGCATTCTCCTGGATGGCTCCTGTGTTCACGTTCCCCCCAGGAGCAAGTGCATTGGAGCCCATCCTGATGACCTCTCCTTAACTGGGTCACTTCTGTAAAGACCCTAACTCCCTCTGAGGCCGCAATCTTAGGCCCTAGAAGTTAGCATTTCAACAGATGGATTTGGGGGGAGCACAGACAGCCCGTAACACACGGTAAAGGCCTCCTCTGTGACAGCGGAAGGCGATCATTGCCCGCTGCATCCAGGTGAGGGCTCTCCGCAAGCCATTTCCCCAGCAGGCGGTCCTGAGACCCAGCAGGAGAAGGTGTCTTCAAGCAGAAGGCTCAGAGGTATTCCTGATTCCATTTTAAAGAGGTTTCCTTTTAACTTTAGGGAATGGCCTTCAGGAGAGAAGCCATCATTTAAGTTTCCTTCTTCACCTTGTCTTTCTGTATCTGTCAACTAAGAATAAAAGTCCACACATGTGGGCTCTACATACAATTTAGAGGAAATTAGAAACTTTTTGGGTTAAAAACCTTAGTAAACCTTTACGAAGCCAGGAAGATGGTCTACTTCTAATATGATGCATGTAAAACCAAGACGTCGAGGTAGATTTTTCTCATTTGAATGAATCAGTTTACCAACATCAGAGCAAAGATGAATGAGGACGCGGTGCTGCTGAGACTTTTTCTTCTAGAGGCATCTGTAAATCACATAAAGATCTTCATAGCAATTATAGTGTACAATAATCTGACTCAACAAAAATGCCATCAATTCTCCAGTATTTTGGAGTCTGCCCTGTGGCTTAGCACATGAATTATTAGGGAGCTGGTGTGGAGAATTAGTCACGAGCATGGACAGAAAAAGAAAAAGATGTAGGAAGGCAAGCAATATGCAGAACATTTTGCAAGAAGGAGGGTGTTGGTGGACTGCTGACAATTCTCCTTCTTATCCCGCCCTTTTTATTTCCTGCCCGTCCTCCCGGGCCTAATTTGGGACATCTCTTGACAGCATGAGAAGAGGAAGCAAATGGGAAGTTCACAGGATGGGAGCGAGGGGGGCAGTTAGCTAAGGGGTATGATGGGATACAGTGAGAGGTCTGAGTGGCAGAGCGGACTGTGGGTACCTCTCTCTCCATTGTAAGAGATCAACACTCAGCGTGGTACAGTTATTCCATTTGAGGTTAGACTTAGGTGGGAACACTATTCCTTCCACTGATAGGCTTTGAATAGTCACTCGATTTCTCCAAGCACAGGGGCAACTAATGCCCACCCTGCAGAATTACTGCGATGACTGACAGGTCCCAAAGATGTGGGAACAACTGACAAGTGCCCTCTCTGAACACATGGTTCATCCTCAGGAGAGTAAGGACATAAACGAGATGATTAAACAGTTGCCTAAGCTATGGCAAACCAACCACGGTGTATCCTTTTGGTCGAAGAGACAAAGGATTTCCTTTTCTTCAGGGATGATGGAACGTGAATGAATGTCACGGATTAGATAAGGAACCGCAGATTTAGAGAGTGATTTCTATCAACGGAGGCTGGATCAGAGTCTTATAACTGCTATTTGCAAAGATATTTCTCCCTGTTTATAGTTGTCAGGAAGTAGTTATTAGAAACATTGTGAAGTGATGGATTGACAGTTAATTAGCTATTTGATTGTTGTCAACAGAGTAAAAGGCTACAGTATGACTTAATCACCAACCACACTGTGGTTTCTTTAAAGGGAATTGTTTTGCTGGTTCCACAGCTGCCTGGAAGAGGATTGCGAGTGTAGGAGGGGGCTATTCACACTGCATATGCTTCTATGTGGAAGCAGAAAGTGGGTGGGCTGGAAATAAAAAATTCTGCCATTGTTTTCTCCTTAGGGGCCAAGCTAAGTGGAAGAGGTGGGAGCCATCTGGGTGGCCGCTGGGGTGGAATACGCAATCTCTAAAAGAATCTAACATTAACAATAGCAATAGAAAGCAAGGCGTTCTCCCCAACATATTGTACTTCGTCTTTGTTTGCTCCCAAGTGTACTCAGCATAATATGCCCTTTAGTCCTCACTGTTTTCCCTATGGGCAGTGTACAGTTGCCATGGCTGGATGCTGCACTGCAGGAGTACTTCAGCCTGGGAGTCGGCATCCCGGAGAGGTTGTTAATCTCTTCGTTTTACATATATCCAGTTCAAAAACATGTGTGGAGCTTGTATACGCTATTCTGAAGACTGTGCCATAATGGGGACTCTAGAGAAGATTGAGGCACAGTTCCTGCTCCACTAGGATCTCAAACATCCCTCCGGGAAGAAGATAGGATTAATCACAGTGGTAGGGGAGGGAGCATTTGGAAAGGTTTGAGTTAAGAGTCCAAGGATGGATAAATAAGACGGGGAAGCAATTCTAGACTAAAGAAGCAGACTGAGCAACCAGGGAGTGAAAAGTGTTATGGATGAGACCACTTAAGCCACACTGTTAATAAGTGATCAATATGCTACCTTCCATCTTAGTAATTAATGCTGCATAGTGGCAAGGCTGGAGGAAGATGTTTGGGGATGGGGGCTATTCTTGATGCCCTCAAATCACACTCAACTGGACAGGAGCAGGAGCTGGACACCTCCGCATTCACTGTGCCCTCCGCAGTTACTTGATGTTAAAAAAAAAATCTATTGTAATTTTAATGCTTTTAGAAAAGTTTAAATATACCATGCACAAAAAATAAAATTTCAGCTTGGGTGGGTGATCAAATGATCAAATGATCAAATGGCAAAATGCAGTGAACATACTAAACAGTGATAAGGTGCTACGCAAATGTGAAACATTTTCATTATCATTACTCTGCTCCCATGTATAAGGTCATCGTGGTGCCTTCCACGGAGAAGATTTCCGCAGGGGTCTGGCCCTGAATGGACCGTACACTGGGAACATCTACAGTGCTTGCTTACTCCGGTTGGAGGTCTCTGGGAGGCCCCTCCTTTTTCACAAACTAATTATGTTAGTGTTAGTGAGATATTCTCAATGCAAAGGCTCTTCTGTCCCAGAACAGAAGAAAGGAGGTAGGAAAAAGAGTATCTTGGTGGCCTGGCTAGAAGCTAGTTTAGTTGGGGGACTGAGACAGGGAAAAAGAGGAAATAAATACTACTAGATTTGTTTCCCTTGTAGAACACAAATCTTCATGTTCTGCATTGCATAGGAAATAGGTATTTTTCAAGACTATGGTTCCTAAATCTAAATGTGATTTGTTATTGTCACTAAGAACGATGGGTTATTTTCTGGTTATTCATTGTCAGCAATGTTTATACACATATGAATTGGATTAGAAAAGTATGGAATCATTTTAGGCTTGAATGAGAATGAGATCTCTTATTTGTTGTATAGGACAATATATTCTATTTTTGTTTTCTTCGTATTGCTTCATATTCAGATAGGACAAGGTCAATAGATCCATAAATGACATCTTCAAATTTGGCTAAAATCAAGGTAAGATTTCAGCCTTCCAGGCACAAGAATGCACTGAATTTCAGAGCATTAAGCGCCCAACAGTATCACAGCCAGACATGATAAGGTTTCATTACAATATCTAGACGTTGATGTACTTGAAGGCTGAGGACGAAGATGCCAGAGAGAGGGGCTGAGGATACTGGGGCCGCAGCCCGGGGAGGAGGAGGCCGGCTGCAGAGAATGTGCGAGGATGCAGGTCAGGGATGATGGGCGGGACTTCACAGTGAAGGTCAGACACCAGAGTCTCGTTCTGAGAAACAAAGAGACGCATAGCTTGCTGAGCAGGCTAGAATAGAAATAAAACCCGGGGACGCACAAGGTCAGTACTGAAAATAAATAGTCAGTAGCCAGCTCTGAGCCTGCGGTCCTTAAGCCAGTCACAGGGTGCTGGAGGATTCTGGAAGCTGCTAGGTGAGGCCAGGGGTGAGGTGCTCAAAGCCACAGATTATAGAAGCACAGAAATATAGGGAAGCTAAAGCCAGCACGAGTAGGGGGCTGAGAAGTTGGAAACAGGAGTGCGGAGGTGGTTACTGGAAGGGTCTGTCTAATTTTGCCAAATCGTGTTTTCCTTACATGGGTATAGAGTTTGTTTTGGAATGACTACATGTACTGAGCATTTATCTGCCAGAACAACCCTGTGCAGGCAGTGCTCTCATGAACCCATTTTTACCAGTGGGAAGTATGGGCACAGGGGAGGTAAGTTACTCGCCCCGCTCCTGCTGATAGGCAGCGCTGGGGCCGAGCCCAGGCCAGCTCTGACTCCAGAGCCTCAGGGTCACACGACTCTGCTCTCTGTCCTACCAAGGTGATTGAACCAGGTTCATTCAATTCGACAGGATTTGCAGCAGGAAGACAGAAACAGGGATATTAGAACTATATATAAAATTTCAGCTTCCAGAAACAAAACAAACCCCAGCAAGGACTGTCAGGGGCCATAAGTAAGGTTACTTATGACAGTGCTTATTTTAAAACATGGACCTTATTATTATTTAGGTATGGTAAGGTCAGTGGTTTAGGAGACAACGGTCAGTGAAATAGTGGTTTCCTACTCACAGTTCTCGAGATGAGGGTCACGCCATGTTGCGGAGGCCACACGGGAAGCACCAGGGTCTCCGTGGGAAGGCAGAGGGGAGGCGGGACCGGGCAGGAGCCTTTACTGTGGTCTCTTCAGGAAGGAACAGGTAGGAGAGGATAGGCAGGCTCAGGATCGGCTGGTGTGAATAGTTCCAGGGCTCTGGGCACAGGCGCTGTCCCTGGCCTGGTGATTAGGGCAGGGGGCATGGCCCCAAGTGAGAGCCCCACAGAGGAGGTGGTTGCGGTGTGGACTCTGGGTTAGTTGGTTTATTTGAAAGGCTTGCACCAAGCTTGTTTACTGCCTGTAGGAATGGCTAGCTCTGAGAGGGACAGTCCCTCTGGGGTCAGCAGAGCCCAGCTGTCAAAGGATCAGAACTACAGAGAATAAAAGACATGACTCATAGGTGCCTCCATTAGCATAACACTGCTGGCCTCACACAGGGAAAGCAAGTGACTGGTCTATTGGGAGTTTGGAAAAAAATTGGGCATTATTTTCATCTTCCCCTCCTCCCCTCTTGGACAGGAACCTGATTTCAGAGAGTACATCTTACCTTTTTCTGTGCTACGGGAAGCTTAGCGGCGGGAGCTTTGCCCCCATGGTGGGGGAGGGGGGCAGTGGCCCAGCACTGCCTCCAACTGGATGGGGAAGTAGTGCCCGGTTAGGAAGCCCACTTCCCTGCAGATCTAAGCTGCGTTCACCAATGCCAGCTTACTCAGCAAAAGTCCACCTGCTATTTGGGTGCATTTTTCCATTGGTTCGGACCTCTGGTGAGGAATAGATGTATGATATTACTGCATAAGAATTTATAAGGGTAACAACGCAACAAAAGAGAAATAGTTTTTGATCCTGCATATCATTTAGTAAAGTGGCTCAGACTCCAAACACCCTTTCCACCTGGCAAGAAAACTGAGTGGCTCAAAGAGTCTTGGCTGCCATCTAACCTCTTCTGCTGAGGTTCTGTTGCTCTCTTTACGGTCGTGCGGCATGCTTCCCTGCGATGCACACAGCGTCACAGCCCGGAAGGGCCTTTCTTGCCACTAGTCAGTTTATCTTGACAGAATCGACTCTCGGTTCATTAGCGTGAGCACACATTAGGGTGTGTTTCTCACCGTAGACAATCCAGGAACGATCAGCGGGTCCCTGGGTTCTTCCTCTTCCTTCAAGAATCTTAATCCAATGGCCAACTGTACATCTTGAAGTCTTCTTCATTAATTCTCTTAGGCGGGTCACTGCATTTGCCTCCTGGAATTGTACTCGGTTTGGCACCCTGACACACCAGAGTTGCCACAAGGAGGCAGATTGCTCTAGTCAGAAGAAAAAGAGAAGAGGCGGAGGAAAGGGGAGCTTGTGGCTAGCTGATTCATTCACTACTTTTGGTTTATCATAAAGCAATAAATGAACCTAATTAAAAAAATCAGTTTTTGAGACAGATTTACACCCAATAAAATACATATTTAAGTGTACATTTTGATGAGTTTTGTCAAAGGTAACCACATTGTAAAACAAGGCGTAGGCTAACTCTTTCACTCTTTACGGTCACCTCCCCAACGCAGATTTATGTCTCATATTCAGATTTGTGTTACCATAGTTTAGTTTTGCTTGTTCTGAACTTAATATAAATGAAATAAAAACTTCCTTGGGTAAGACTACTTTTATTAAACATTGTATTTTTATGATTCATGTTCTTGTGTATAGCAGTACTTTAACCCTTTCTACTGCTGAGTAGTATTTCATCATGTAGGTATACCACAGTTATTTACTCATTTTACTGTCGAGGTACATGTGAAATTTCCCCTTTTTGCTGTTATGACTAGGGATGCTATGAACATTCATATATAAGTCTCTTTGTGAACAGACATATTCATTTCTTTTGGGAAAAGAGTCAAAATGATATGTCATAATGTAGGTGTATGTTAACTTTATAAGAAACTGTCAAGAATTTTACAAAGTGGTTGCATGTAACATTTTGGATTCTTGCCAGCAACCTTTGAGAGTTCTACTTGCTTCTCATTTTTGTCAACACTTGGTCTTCTCATCTTTAAAATTTTTGCCATTCTAGTGTGTATAAGGCAGTATCTCAATGATAGTATTAATTTGCATTTTCATGAAAACTAAAGATGATGAACATCTTTTCATATACTTAATTGAGATTTTTGTATCTTCTTTTGTGAAGTGCCTATTAAATTTTTCACTCGTTAAAAAAAACTTGGGAGACTTCCGGGAAGATGGTGGCGTGAGCAGGGCAGCGGAAATCTCCCAAAACCATATATATCTGTGAAAATAGAACAAATACAACTATTCCTAAAAGAGAGACCAGAAGCTACAGTACAACAGCCAGGCTACAGCTAAACCTGCGAGAACTCAGTGCCTCATGAAGCAGGTAAGATACAAAGCTGCTACCCAGTGGGACGCGAGCACTCCGCCACCCCAGTGCACCGATGGGAGGAAAAGAATCAGAGTGGGGAGGGAGTGGAAGCACAGGCCGCCAAATAACCAGTCCTAGTAATCTGCACCGGGGGCACTGACACACATCGCGTGGTGTGTCGGAGATTAGAGAAACAGAACGGCAGGATCCAAAACGGAGACTGCAAGCGGGTCCCCTCAGCTGGGTCCCCGGGACAAAAGAAAAGCGGGCACTTTTTTTAAAAGACTTAAAGAGACAAGGGACCAAAATCTGGACAAAATTATCCCAGTGCACTCGGCCCAGCAGCCTGGGAGTCTTGGGGAATTTCGGACCCCCTGGCCGGAAGCCGGGCAAAGCAGCCACGCCAAGGCTTCCCACAGAGATCAGCCACCTCCCATTCATTCCCCCCACCTGCCCCCAGCCAGTGACGCAAAGGGTCCAGGAGCCTCCACTGCCAGGGAACAGCGGAGGAGCGGCCCCGCTCACAGCAACCTCAGAGAATCTACTCCCGGCTGGCGCGCAGTTAAGCTGGAAAGACCTCAGAACCCAGAACAAGGGCTGGAAAGCACCAAGGGGACCAGAAGGCACCCAGCGAGACTGCAAACCACTGCAGTGATATAGGCTAGGCTGAGGGCGATCCCACACACAGGCAGCTCAGGGGATTATCCCAGAGACTGCCTCCCAGTGTGCAAGAAACCAGTTCAGGCCCCAGAAAAGGGCAAGGAGAATAACAAGCAAGAAGGGACTTTGTTCTCCCAGCTGACACACGTCGCACCTTGACCAGTGACCACTTCTATCGCCATGAAAAGACAGAGGAATATGGTACAGACAAGGATCACACAGACAACCCCAGAGAGAGGGCCTGATGGGATAGATGTACACAATCTTCCTGAAAAACAATTCAGAATAAAACTCATAACTATGCTGATGGATCTACAGAGAAATATGCAAGAGCTAAGGGAGGAAATGAGGAGAGATATTACAGCAATGAAACAGTCGATTGACGGGCTGAAGAGCAGACTGGATGAGGTGCAAGAGACTGATTTCACAATTATTGAAATCAGAGAACAGGAATACAGAGAAGCTGAGGCAGAGGGAGATAAAAGGATCTCTAGGAAAGAAAGATTATTAAGAGAACTGTGTGACCTATCCAAACGGACCAATGTTCACATTATAGGGTTACCAGAAGAAGAAGAGAGAGAAAAAGGGATAGAAAGTGTCTTTGAAGAAATAATTGCTGAAAACTTCCCCAAGCTGGGGAAGGAAATCGTCTCATAGTCCACAGAAGCCCACAGATCTCCCAACACAAGGGACCCAAGGAAGACAACACCAAGACAGATAATAATTAAAATGGCAAAGATCAAAGATAAAGACAGAGTATTAAAGGCAGCCAGAGAGAGAAAAAATATCACGTACAAAGGAAAACCCATCAGACTATCATCAGACTTCTCAACGGAAACCTTACAGGACAGAAGAGAATGGCATGATATATTTAATTCAATAAAGCAGAAGGGCCTTGAACCAAGAATACTGTGTCCAACACAATTATCATTTAAATTTGAGGGAGGGATTAAACAATTCCCAGACAAGAGAAAGCTGAGGGAATTTGCCTCCCACACACCACCTCTACAGAATATCTTAAAGGGACTGCTCTAGATGGAAGCACTCCTAAGGCTAAAAAGATCTCACCAGAGAAAATAAAATCATAGCAAAGAAAGCAGACCATCCAAATACTAACTAAAGGCAAAAAGTAAAATCAACTATCCAGAAAAACAGTCCAGGAAAATGTAAAAGAGCACAGAATAAAACACCTAGAATATAAAGAATGGAGGAGGAAGAATAAGAAGGGAGAGAAATAAAGAACCATCAGGCTGTGTTTATAATAGCTTAACAGGAGAGTTAAGTTAGACTGTTAGATAGTAAAGAAGCTACACTTGAACCTTTGGTACCACGAATCTAAAGCCAGCAATGGCCATAAGTACATATCTATTGATAATCACCCTAAATGTAAATGGACGAATGCACCAATCAAAAGACACAGAGTAATAGAATGGATAAAAAAGCAAGACCCATCCATATGCTGTTTACAAGAGACTCACCTCAATCCCAAAGATATACACAGACTAAAGGTAAAGGAATGGAAAAAGATATTTCAGGCAAACAACAAGGAGAAGAAAGCAGGTGTTGCAGAACTTGTATAGGACAAAATAGACTTCAAAACAAAGAAAGTTGGAAGAGGTAAAGAAGGACTTTACATAATGATAAAAGGGTCAATCCAACAAGAGGATATAACCATTATAAATATATATGCACCCAACACAGGACACCCACATATGTGAAACAAATACTAACAGAATTAAAGGAGGAAATAGAAAGCAATGCATTCATTCTAGGTGACTTCAACACACCACTCACTCCAAAGGACAGATCATCCAGACAGAAAATAAGTAAGGAGACAGAGGCACTGAACAACACATTAGAACAGATGGACCTAACAGACATCTACAGAACTCTACACCCAAAGCAGTAGAATACACATTCTTCCCAAATGCACATGGAACATTTTCAAGAATAGATCATATACTAGGCCACAAAAAGAGACTCAGTAAATTCAAAAAGCTTGAAATTGTACCAACCAGTTTCTAAGACCACAAAGGTATGAAACTAGAAATAAATTATGCAAAGAAAATGAAAAATCCCACAAAAACATGGCGGCTTCACAACATGCTCCTAAATAACCAGTGGAACAATGACCAAATAAAAACATAGATCAAGCAATCTATGGAGACAAATGACAACAATAATTCAACACTGCAAAATCTGTGGGATGCAGTGTAGGCCGTGTTAAGAGTAAAGTATATTGCAATGCAGGCCTACCTCAGGAAAGAACAACAATCCCATATGAACAGTCTAAACTCGCAATTAATGAAACTAGAAAAAGAAGAACAAACAAGGCCCAAAGTCAGTAGAAGGAGTGACAGAATAAATATTAGAGCAGAAATAAACAAAATCGAGAAGAATAAAACAATAGAAAGAATCAATGAAAGCAAGACCTGGTTCTTTGAGAAAATAAACAAAATAGATAAACCCCTAGCCAGACTTATCAAGTAAAAAAGAGAGTCTTCTCACATAAACAGAATCAGAAATGAGAAAGGAAAAATCACTACACACACCACAGAAATACAAAGATTTATTAGAGAATACTGTGAAAAATTATATGCTAACAAACTGGATATCCTAGAAGAAATGAACAACTTTCTAGGAAAATGCAACCTTCCAAGGCTGACCGAGGAAGAAACAGGAAATCTGAACAGAAGAATCACCACCAACAAAATTGAATCGGTAATAAAAAAAAATTACCTAAGAACAAAACCCCTCGACTAGATGGCTTCACCAGTGAATTTTATCAAATATTTAGTGAAGACCTAATACCCATTCTCTTCAAAGTTTTCCAAAAAGTAGAAGAGGCGGGAATACTTCCAAACTCATTCTATGAGGCCAGCATCACTCTAATACCAAAACCAGGCAAAGACACCACAAAAAAATAAAATTACAGACCAATATTCCTGGTGAACATAAATGCAAAAACACTCAATATGTTATTAGAAAATTGAATTAAAAAATACATCAAAAAGATCATCTATCATGATCAAGCAACATTTATTCCAGGGATGTAAGGATGGTACAACATTCGAAAATCCATCAACATCATCCACCACATCAACAAAAGAAGGACAAAAACCACATGATCATCTCCATAGAGGCTGAAAAATCATTCAACAAAATTCAACATACGCTCATGATAAAACTCTCAACAAAATAGGTATAGAGGGTAAGTACCTCAACATCATAAAGGCCATATATGACAAACCCACAACCAACATCATACTTAACAGCGAGAAGCTGAAAGCTTTTCATCTAAGATAGGGAACAAGGCAGGGAAGCCCACTCTCCCCACTTCTATTCAACATAGTACTGGAGGTCCTAGCCCTGGCAATCAAACAACACAAAGAAATAAAAGGCATCCAGATTGGTAAGGAAGAATTCAAACTGTCCTTGTTTGCAGATGACATGATATTGTACATAAAAAACCCTAAAGAATCCACTCCAAAACTACTAGAACTAATATCTGAATTCAGCAAAGTTGCAGAATACACAATTAATACACAGAAATCTGTTGCATTCCTGTTCACTAACGATGAACTAGCAGAGAGAGAAATCAGGAAAACAATTCCATTCACAATTGCATCAAAAAGAATAAAATACCTAGGAATAAACCTAACCAAGGAAGTGAAAGACCTATACTCTGAAAACTACAAGACACTCCTAGGAGAAATTAAAGAGGACACTAACAAATGGAAATGCATCCCATGCTCTTGGCTAGGAAGAATAAATATTGTCAAAATGGCTATACTACCTAAAATAATCTACAGATTCAATGCAATCCCTATCAAACTACCAACAGCATTCTTCAATGAACTGGAACAAATAGTTCTAAAATTCATATGGAACCAGAAAAGATCCCGAATAGCCAAAGCAATCCTGAGAAGGAGGAATAAAGCTGTGGGGTTTATGCTCCCCAACTTCAAGCTTTACTACAAAGCCACAGTAATCAAGACAATTTGGTACTGGCACAAGAACAGACCCATAAACCAATGGAACAGACTAGAGAGCCCTGATATAAACCCAAATATATATGGTCAATTAATATATGATAAAGGAGCCATGGACATACAATGAGGAAATGACAGCCTCTTCAACAGCTGGTGTTTGCAAAACTGAAGAGCTACATGCAAGAGAATGAAACTGGATTGTTGTTTAACCCCATACACAAAAGTAAACTCGAAATGGATCAAGGACCTGAATGTAAGTCATGAAACCATAAAACTCTTAGAAGACAACATAGGCAAAAATCTCCTGAATATAAGCATGAGCAATTTCTTCCTGAATGCATCTCCTCAAGCAAGGGAAACACAAGCAAGAATGAACTCATGGGACTACATCATACTAAAAAGTTTCTGTACAGCAAAGGACACCATCAACAGAACAAAAAGACAACCTACAGTATGGGAGAATATATAGGTATGTGATTTATCCAATAAATGGATAACATTCAGAATATATAAAGAATTCATATGACTCAACAACAAAGAAAACAAAGAACCATATTAAAAAATAGGCAGAGGTTCTAAATAGACATTTTTCCAAAGAAGAAATACAGATGGCCAACAGGCACATGAGAAGTTACTACATATCACTAATTATTAGAGAAATGCAAATCAAAACCACAATGGGATATCACCTTACACCAGTCAAAATGACCACTATCCAAAAGACAAGAAGTAGCAAGTATTGGCAAGGATGTGGAGAAAATGGAACCCGCCTACACTACTGATGGGAATGTAAATTGGTACAGTCACTATGGAAAGCAGTATGGAGGTTCCTCAAGAAACTAAAAATAGAAATACCATATGACCCAGTAACTTCACTTCTAGGAATTTATCCAAAGAAAACAAAATCTTTGATTCAAAAAGTATATACACCCCTATGTTTATTGACACATTATTTACAAAAGCCAAGATATAGAAACAATCAAAGTGTCCATCAAAAGATGAATGGATAAAGAAGATATGGTACATATATATAATGGAATATTACTCACCTATAAAAAAGAAAGAAATCCTGCCATTTACAACAACATGGATGGAACTAGAGGTTATTATGCTAAGTGAAATAAGCCAGGTGGAGAAAGACAAATGCCATATGATTTCACTTATTTGTAGAATCTAAAAAATAAAACAAAACAAAATCAACAAAAGAGCATTGGGCTCAGAAACTGAGAAGTGACTGGTGGTTACCATAGGAGAGGGGTTGGGATGAGTAGGCAAAATAGGTGAAGGGGACTAAGAGGCACAAAATCTGAATTATAATATAAATTAGTCACAGGGATGAAAGTACGGCATAGAGGATATATTCATTGGTTCTGTAACATCTTTCTACTTTGACAGATAGCAGAGAGTAAGGATTTACTATATACATAACTGTTGAATCACTACGTTGTATACTTGAAACTAGTATAATATTGTATATCAACTATACTTCAATAAAAATACATAGCAACAAACATTTTTTTTAAGTTTTTCAAGGTAAAAGAAGCAAATGTTACATTCTAATAAATTTAAACTGCAGGTTTGTAATTACATGTCGTTTGTTACATTTTAGGATAGCACTAACTTAGAGGTTAATGAGTAAGATAAAGATAAGAAAAAAGTATGAGATATGAACCCTAAATATTCCTTTTTTTAATGAGAAAAAGAAAAGAAGGAAGGAGGAAGGAAAAGAAATCTAAAATAGGTAGTTTCTTTTGAGAATTACAAAATCTCTCCAGTACAAAAATGTAATTTTATAGCAACTATTGAATTCTTGAATTCACTGTTCTTTTGGCTTTTACCTTTGATTTGAGAAAAAAGACTATTAAATAAAAATAAATTTTATCTTTTGCAACTTGATTTCTGTTTCTTTCATTAAGAAGTCATCCATACTTTTAAAGACAGTCTGAGGAATCTAGGAATAGATTTCCCCTCTCTTTCAATTCTGCCACTTGTTCTCTGTTACAAAGTCTTTATGAGAAGTAGAAGACTGAGGACAAATTCTGGATAATCTATAGTGTGATGACACTGATAAATGGGTTAATTTAAGAAGAAATAAGTTTTGTTTTAATTTGGTTTGGTTTCACGTGGAAGAAAAGGATAAGTTTATTTTTAAGCAAGCCAGAGACTAAGATGTACTTAGTAGCAACTGCAGTTTTTCAGAAGCCTGCAATTAGGACTAAGGAAAATGTGGTAAGTAGAGATATCTTGCAAATTGTAAAGATAAAACAGTTTTAATATTATCAGTCGTTTGTTATATTTGCAACACTAGACTAGAATACAAGGTGTCATACCTGCCCTTAACTCAGTTGGTAAACCTTGACCATGTAAGTGAGGAAAAAAGTTTTCATCAACCTTTTTAGGGTCCCTGGCTGGGTCTGAAAATTAAATGAACAAAGATAGATTAACAAGAGAAAAGCATGTAAATGTCATGTGCCATAGAGTCCTCATAAGGAAATGAAGACCCAAAGAGACAGTTAAACCTTAGTGTTTTTATGCTAGGTTTGATGAAGAGTGGGTGGTCATGGGGAAATACCATAGGACCAAGGGTATGAGCTAAGTGTAATAACCTGGAGGACACTTAGCAAGTCCTGTTTGTTTGGATTCTTGTTGGTGTCCCTCCATGTTGGACATAAGGATGTTCCTTTCCTTTGGGTAGGGCATCTTTCACATAACGGTCCTATCATCTGTTTCCGGGGAGGACATTGGAATGTCACTGAGACCCTCCTGCACCTGCCATTTTCTCAAACCCCTTAAGCTTAAAATGCTCAATATGCTAAGGTGCCATATTTTAGGGTAGCGATTGCCATTAACTAACATATATTAATTAGAAACTAGTACAAGAAGGGAATACACAATTAGGTTCATATACCATATGACCTTGACTCTAAGAATTGAAAGTATAAATGTGCATTAACATTATCAAGCAGAAACCCATATATCTGAATGCAGAAAGTAATAATGCTTACTGTTCATTTGGGGAATAATGTTATTTCTAGCTTGTATTCTATTGTGTGTGACAAGATGATATTTTAAGACACTGACTTACAAAGAACATTAATTCAGGTTCGTTTATTTTTTGTGTTTTTGAGGAAAGTATATTAAACCTTTAGATTTCACACATGATTTGAGTAGAGACCTATACACTGAGAACTGTGTATCACCTTCTATGTATTTCTATTTAAATCTTGTTAGTTCTTATTTTAGTAATGTAGAAAAAACTCAACAAGGAAATCTAAAAGTCGGAGAATTGTTCTTCTTGTGCCTGAGAAAAATTTAGTGTCTCTTGACAACCCATTTTCTTTCACCAGGCCAGGAATGGTCATCTAAGGACTGTCTCTTCCAAGTGATATCATGAGGACTTTGAAGTCCCTCGTGGGTTAAAAATAAACATTGTGGTGTCACTCTTCTCTGAGGGGTGGGAGTCCTTCATAGATAAAGGGGTTATAACTCCAGAACCATCATATCTTTGCACAGGTGTGCGAGAAATTTCCAATAACTTCTTGCCACAAAAATCCGTTTTATAAATACTTCTTGTTTGTGCTAAATCAAGGAATTGCTTGCAATTAACCATCTTCAGCAACCTTCAATTAGGACTTCCTTTAGGCAAAGCTCTGTCCTTAGTGCTGTGTTGACTGAAAGATCTGTATGTCTTTCATGCTGACATCAAGGAGCTCTACAGCCTGGCCCAAGTGAAAACAGGATTGTTTTGGCTTTGCAATAATTGAAGACTGCCAGGCTCACTTTTTAAAAGTAATGTCTTTATTTTGAAGTAGTTGGAGACTTAAAATTTATATTTTTGTAAAAAATAATACAGGAGATGCTTTTGTTGCCTTTGCTTCTGGTGACAAATTCAAAATATCATTACCAAGATTAATGTCTAGAGTTTTCCTCTTATGATTCCTTCTAGAAATTTTATAGTTTGGGGTCTTATGTTCAAGGCTTTACTCTATTTTGAGTTAATGTCTGTGTATGATGTAAGGTAGAGGCCAGTTTCATTCTTTTGCATGTGGCTTTCCAATTTTCCTAACACCATTTATTGAAGAGTCTGTCCTTTCCCCATCGTATATTCTTGTCTTTTTGTTGTAAATTAACTGACCATATACGCATGGGCTTATTTCTGGGGTCTCTGTTGCAGTGATCTATGTGTGTTTTTATGCCAATACCATACTGTTCTGATTACTATAGCTTTGTAATAGTTTGAAATCAGAGAGTGTGATGCTTCCAGCTTTGTTTTTTTTCAAGATTGCTTTGGCTATTTGGGGCCCTTTGTGATCCCATACAAATTTAAAAATGATTTGCTTTATCTCTGTGGAAAATGTCTTTGAAGCTTTTGATCAGGATTGCATTGAATCTGTAGATTAGTTTGGGTGGTAGACATTTCAACAATATTAATGTTTCCAACCCATAGGCACAGAATGTCTTTCCATTATATAGTATGTATTTTCATGATCGTAGAAGGGATGCTTTCAGAACAAAAGTTAAATTTTTGATGAAGTCAAATGTAGTAGTTTTTCCTTTTATGGATCATGTTTTTGGTGTCAATTCTTAGAACTTGGCCTGCCCTAGATCCTGAAGATATCCTTTTTTTTCTAACAGTTTTATAGTTTTTTTATTTTATACTTAAGTCTATAATTCATTTTGTGTTTGTTTTTGTGAAGGATGTAAGACTTAAGTCAAGGTTTTCTTTGTTGCCTACAGATATCCAATTATTCACGGTCATTTGTTGAAAGTAAATCTTTCCTCCATTGAGTTGTTTTTGAGTTCATCTACTGAGTTTTATTTAATTTTATTTATTTTAGTTATTATATTTTACAGTTCTAAAATTTTTGTTGGTTTTTCATATCTTTTCTTTCTTTGCTGACACTTTCTATTTTTTGATTTGCTTTTAAGCATGTTTGTAATGATTTGTGGAAGCATTTTTCACAATGGATGCTTTCAAATCATTGTCAGATAATTCTAACAACCCCATCATCCAGGACTTGGTGTCTATTGGTTGTCTTTTAAATTCAGTTTGAGGTCGTTCTGGTTCTTGGTAGGACAAGTGATTTTCAGTTGAAACCTGGACATTTGGGGTATTATATTATAAGACGGCATCATATTTATACCTTCTGCTTTAGCTGGTTTCCTCTCACACCACTCTGGCACAGGAAGGAGACGGGGTTGAACCTCATTACTCTGAGGTTGGGGTAGACGTCCAGATCCCCTCTCTTCCATGCCATTGGTACTTGAGTGGATGATGAAAGGAAGTGCTGGGCATGTGCTGGCACGTGTGGGGTGGTGGTTGTTGCAATAGACTGGTTATTTCTGAAAGTTTTCTCTCTTTGGCTGAAGAGACTAGGCATGCTAGAAGTCTTTTTTCTTTTCCTTTTATTTAAGAAAAATCTGTGCCCACCGATGTTTCTGTGTTGGTGGCTTTTTCAGCACCAAGACTGAGATTTGAGGCAAAAAGGAAGCCCAGGGAGTTCGTCACCATGTTGTTCTTCGGGCCCCAAAGTCTTTAGCCAGTCAGCCTTCTTCTCTCCACCTTTCAAAATCTACTTATGCTTGTTTTTATATAACATCCAAGGTTTTTATTAAATTACCAGAAGGAATATGGAAAAGTATGTCTATTCCATCTTCTTGCAGCTGAGCTGCATTTTTGTTTCTATCTTTGTTTTTTGTGTACATTCCTGCAAAGATGCTATTAATGCTTGTTTATATAATGGCCTGCTGAGATGTTCAATCCACCTAAAGATTTTAACATAATATGAGTCTACTTTTACCCCCACTGGTGGGGGCAGATTGGGAATGGATGTTCATAAAATTGCACTGAGCTCTCTAGTCTGCTAAAATCAATTTGGGGTTTCAAGCAGGAGGAAGGAGAAGGAAATAAATCACGTCTTTTCCCCAGCAGATAAATAATCTCATCCCAGGTAGTAGGAATCTTTTAGGACCTTGTAGACCTTTGTAGGAGTCCTGAACAGAACTACAACAGGAGGTGTCTACAAACCATCCATCAAGAACAGCCAGGGAGAAACTCTCCATATCTTTCCTGTCTCGTTGTGTCACTTACTAGATGTATTATACACATGCATTATTTTTTTCCTTCTTTTAGGCACATCGCTTTGGGGATCTGGGACCTGCAGTTAGAGTCAGAACCTTCCTGTCTCTGCTCCTGTACTTAGCCTGAAGGGCCAGCTCCACCCCAGCCTTCAATGCCTGCTCAAGGATTTAGCTTTAAAAGGTTTTCTTGACTTTTCTTGTGACAAAAAAAAAACCTCTCCTGACTTTTTCTTTTCTAATCCTTCTGTGTGTATTGACCATCCTACAGTTTACATGTTATTATATCCCTCTTTTTGTTCTTATTGAGTAGAACTTAGCAAAAACAAAGAGCACAGACTCAGGTTCTGGACTACCAAGATTCAAATTCCAGCTGTGCCACTCTCTGGCTGTATCACTTTGGCCAATTGACTCAACCTCCTGTCCCTCTATTTTTTTTTTTTCATCTGTAAAATGGGAATGATAAAAGTACTCTCCTCAAGGGATCATTGTGAAAACTAAATGAATTCATGTTTTGTTCACACTGGGTTTATTATTTGCCTCATCAGTAAGGAGGGAGGCAATAAGTAAATATTAAATAACGGATAAAAGGAAGTGCATGCTGTGAGGAACTCTGGGGCACCACATGGCATCTCAAGAAGAGGGTGTCAGGAGAACTTTTAAATTTGAGCATGTGTTGAGTGGTTTCAGAAAGGGTTTAAGGAAGTGTAAAAAAGCAGGGAATTCTGTGACTGAGAAGCTTGAAGCTTTTATCTTGGATGTAGAGGGGCAAGGCCGGGCCGTGACTGGTCCAGCCGCGCAATCTTGTCAGTCAGCTGGAAGACTGGAAGGCCAGGTCCCTTCTGTGGTTTGCATTCGGTTCTTGTTTTTGTTTTTCCTTAGGCATGAGTTTGAAGGAGTCTTGTTGGGTCTCACTGCGTTGTGGATACAGTGACCTCACTTGACAGGAGTGGCCTTTGGGAGGGTTTATGGTTAGCAGGACAACACCCTGTCTCGCTCCAAGTGCCCAGACAGCTACCAGGTATCAGAGTTGCTTTCTGCTTTTTGTTTCTTAAAACGTTAAGTTTTTAGTGCAGAATGTGACTCCCTGTGGCTAATGCTCTGTCTCGCCATATACTTGGGGGTGATGTGCTTTGTCTTCCCAGATATGCGGTAAGTGTCCGGCAGGCAGTAACGGGCCTCACACGCTCCGGGCACGCTGCTGCGCTCGGCCCCAGGTCCGCGTGCCACAGAAGCTGTTGTCCCTCTTGTGGGATGTAGCATGACTTTTCTCTGCTATGGTCAAGCCACCACCCATTTTCATTACAGTCCCATGAAAGATCCTTTACTAAGCATCGGATCTCACAGGGTATTAAAATGGGCATTGTCTTAAGATTATCAGACATGCCTCATCCTTGCACATTATGGCAAAAATTAGTAAGATATTATCTACTATGATGGAAATTTCTCTAGCCCTCTGTTTATACATCTGACACATTAGTGTCTTTGGGTTAGAATGAAACATGCACATGAAAATGTTCCAAACAATTTGGAAATGTCTGGTGGAGCCGCTCTGCCTCCCACATTTCATCTTTATGAAGGGATCAGGACATGGTGTTAGCATTTTTCTTTGAAGGCCATTACTTTTTTACTATTAGGGGAAGTTCCTTCCTCAGAGGCTCATATCCTATAGCAATTCAATTTAAAATTCAGGCTGACTCCTAAAGGAATGTTTCAATCACAGCTACACAGAAGATTCTGGCTGGCATAAATTGTTACTAGAGAACAAACACACCTAATTAGACTCCTGGCTTGGGTAACTTTTAATGCCTGTTCCATAGTACTTACAATGTCTGTTTGTGAAAATGTGCGTGTAATGCTCACGGGGAGTAAAACAGAATATAAAGCTGTTCTTACCCGTAATTGTAACATGTGAAAATAGATAAATTCTATTAAAGAATGTGGAAATGTGGAAAATGTTCACTACTATAAACTTTATCTGTCTATGCAAAAAATAGGGAAGAAAACATGAATGACTAAATCTGTGGGCATAGCAGGAAACTAATATTTTGTTGCAGTGGAGTTTTCTCTTGATGCCCACAGCTCTCAAATCCAGCCTGCTCCATTCCCACAACTCCTTAATGCACTACCGTAAAGACTGCCGCCTGGTATTATGTCTTGTTTACATGCCAGTCTGCAAACTCTTTGAGGGCAGGCACCATTTTAACCTGCAGGGTCCCCACATCGAGCATAATAGGTGTACTTGTTATTTAATGATTTAATTAGTTACTCACACCATTCCACCTTGTGGCTTTTGTTTTAAATTTCAGGAGCTACTTTTTAATAGTTCCGTAACTTAATTTATGAGATACACTTGAAAACCTAGTCCTCCAATGACAGTTTTGTGACAATAGTTCTGAGAGAAGAAAAGTATCAGTGACAAGGGTAGTTGTCCTTATCTATAATCTTAAAGCATTTTGCCCACATGCCTCGTAAAAGAATTTTGAGAAACAGTGTGTTTTTAAGTTTATATTTCATTTTAAATTTAAATAGTTGCAAAGTACTTTCGAATTTTAAAACTATTTTATATAAATAATAACACATCATTATATTTACATAGTATGATATTACATTTCTATAAATTAAAAAAATGCTGTATATCATTGAATTCTAAATACCATAGCAATCTGATATTCTCCAACATACATAAAAATGTATATGTACATTTTAAAAACTTGGTGACCACAGGATGAAACTGTTAAAAATAATTTCTTCTCGACTCAATTGTAAGTACCAACAGAATAATAACAATTAAAATAAAACAGTAATGCTTTTGGTAAGTACTAAATGGAAAATATAAATTCTCACTAAAGATGCCTTTTATGGCTTTTTAAAATCAGTTCATCTTTCCATTAGTGAATAATATATGTTGCTAGTGAGAGACACTGTCACAGGCAGCTGCATTCCTATTTTTCATGTTCTATATGCAACCACTAAGAAACTCATATATAAGTGGATGAGTATAGAAAGAATTTTGTTATAACAATATCACTTTTTTGACATTTATTTATTTGCTTATGCCTCCCAACTTTTTTTTTAATTAAGGTATCATTGATACACAATCTTATAAAGGTTTCTCATGAACAACATTGTGGTTTCAACATTCACCCATATTATCAAGTCTTCCCCCCACCCCAGTGAAGTCATTGTCCATCAGCATAGTAAGATGCTATAGAGTCACTACTTTTCTTCTCCACGTGTTGTACAGCCTGCCCTGTGACCTACCTATATTGTGTGTGCTAATTATAATCCCCATAGTCCCCTTCATCCTCCCTCCCCAACCCCTCCCCTTTGGTAACTGCTAGTCCCTTCTTGGAGTCTGAGTCTGCTGCTGTTTTTTTCCTTCAGTTTTGCTTTGTTGTTACACTCCACAAATGAGTGAAGTAATTTGGTACTTGTCTTTCTCTGCCTGGCTTATTTCACTGAGCATAATATCCTCCAGCTCCATCCATGTTGTTGCAAATGGTAGGATTTGTTTCTTTCTTATGGCTGAATAGTATTCCATTGTGTATATGTACCATGTCTTCTTTATCCACTCATCTACTGATGGGCACTTAGGTTGCTTCCATATCTTGTCTTTTGTAAATAGTGCTGTGATAAACATAGGGGTGCATATGTCTTTTTGAATCAAGGATCTTGTTTTCTTTGGGTAAATTCCTAGGAGTGGAATTCCTGGGTCAAATGGTATTTCTATTTTTAGTTTTTTGAGGAAACTCCATATTGCTTTCCACAATGGTTGAACTAGTTTCATTCCCACCAACAGCGTAGGAGGGTTCCTCTTTCTCTGCATCCTCACCAGCACTTGTTGTTTCTTATCTTTAGGATGTTGGCCATCCTAACTGGTGTGAGGTGATATCTCATTGTTGTTTTTTTTTTACTAAGGTATCATTGATATACAATCTTATGAAGGTTTCACATGAGCAACATGTGGTTACTACATCCACCCATGTTATCAAGTCCCCACACACCCCATTGCAGTCACTGTCCATCAGCATAGTAAGATGCTATAGAGTACTACTTGTCTTGTCTGTGCTATACTGCGTTTCCCAATTATCACTTTTTAAATGTTCTTTTTGAATACCTAAAGTAACAAAATTATTAATCTTTTTATTTGCTTTTTAAATAATGAGTCAACAAATGTATTAGGTATATCTCTAATTATCTTGAAAAGAAAAACATTGGAAATCTTCTGACTTGAAAGAGCATTTACTTCGAGTCTTTGAAGTCATTCCCCTTCTTAGTCTCTGGGACTATACCCAAAAGGATTTGCCTTGACTAACCAAAAGACCACTACTTACTCCTATTACTCTTTCACTTAGAGGCCCTTATTTAATCCAGTATATGGCCGGAGAAAAATCTTTTTGTTCATTTCAAAACATCATTGTAATTTTGCAGAAATGAAATACTCATTATGCATTTTTAAATTACTTTCTGCAAAATACTGGCACTTCAAATTTATCTTATTGAAATTATTAAAAATGTTCATTGTATAACTTAATTGCCAAATCCAATCCCCATTATTAAAGCAATTAGTACAGCCTGACTAATATTTGTCAGAAAAATATTCCTTGATTTTCCAACTGAATCATTATTTATGTGCATTTCTATGTCAGCTATCTTACTTATGAATTCTAAGAGACACACACACTTTTGTTGCTGGGAGAGAATAAACACTCCTGCCTTCACTATTCCTTAGTGTTCTTTACTTTGCACTCAAAGACTTTTGCTCAATGTCAATAAATTATTCAACAAAGACCAGAAGAAGGAAAAGGAAAGGACATGCAAATAAAAATAGTTAATACTCTGTGGCTCTACTCAACAATATAGTTGTATTCAAGATGTTTAGGACATAGACCCAAACCTCATTTCTAATGCCAGGCTTTGCTTTTAACACTTACTCTCATTAAATATGAAAAAAGTAGAAACCCCCACTTGGATACTTCTGCTTCAATGAAAGAAGGCTCCAAGGCTTTGTGATCCCATTATTTTGACTGTTCCCTTTGTATCCTGGAGGTTATATATCCTGGGCATGCACCATAGTAAAATTCATGGATGGTTACAGGCATGGTGTGGGTAAATTGTAACATTCCAGAATATCTCGCCTGGCTTTAGTGCATCTCCATATGAACAGGCGTTCTTAAGGAGTGGAGCGAAGTAGTTCATCTCCATATCAATGGGTAATTACCTGGGTGACCAAGGGCTTATCTGAACCTGAGAGGTTGACTAGATGGCCCTGGACCACCATTTGTAAGCAATAAATGGGTTTCAAACTTTATTTCTCCCTTTGACTGATTTCGCTTTCAGCTAGGTATTTTGTCCCAGAATTTCCTCTCCCCTGAGTTACATCTGGCAGTAGTTGGCAGGACACCTGAACCCGAAATCTGTCTAAATGGGTACGATCTTTGGGAGGGCTGCCCCTAGAGATGGTGGAGAGATGCCCGGAACCCCCCACCCCCGTGGATGGTGGGGAGCCCCCAGTGGATGCAGCAGCAGAGGGTGTGTCTTCACCTGTTATTGTCCCCCCACCTATGGGGCTTCCAATTTGGGAGCCCCTAGTGGGGAACTGGTCTAGGGTAAAGCACCTCCTAGAGGGGTGGGGCCTTCCCCAGGACTGGGGAAGGGTGGAGACACCGGAAACTGAAGAGTTAGCCCTCCGTGAGATAGAAGGCTCTTGGAGACCCTAGGGGGCTGTGTAGCAGCTGGTATTGTAGGGTCTCTTTTCATTGAGATAGCAGAAATGTTATCCAGGAGAAAGAGAGGTATCGAGAGGGTTAGTGAGGAGAAAGACACACTTCAGCTTTGCTTGGAGGAGCTGGACCCTAACCTATGGGATGCTATTAAGGAAGAGAGACAGTTACTGAAAAGACAGGTCACACTCCTAGAAGATTCCTTAGCAGCGGTGAAGGGGGAGGCAGCAGGAAAAACCGCGTTGCAGGTGGCCGTGGGGGAGGGGGAGGAAAGAGTGGTGCCTTCAGCCCCAGTGATGGAGGAGGAGGGGGGTGGGTGGAAGAGGAGGAGGCAGGGCCATGGGCCATCTGGTGCCGAGGCCACCGCCCAAGCTATCAGCCTCTCCTGTATTAAAGGCCTTCCCGGATGTAATTAACAAAATAAAAAAGAAACAACTGCAGGCTCCTTAGGGAGAAGAGCCACCCTCTCCCCGGGTTGTGGAGTACTCCCTGCTCTGTCCCTATACCCAGGATGGGCTGGTGGACATGAGCGTCCAGTATAGGCAAAAGCCATCGGAATCTCTGCCTACATGGCTTTTACGTCTCTGGAATATGGGGGTAGAAAACATTGTTATGTCAGGTACTGAGATGAGTAGAATGGCTTCCCTGACGACTCACCCTTCCTTCCAGCAGCCATTGCAAAATACTTGTCACGCCTCAGGGAATCAGACACTCCTGGAATGGCTGACAGCTGCCATCAGGGTAGTTTGGCCTAATCAGGGTGATTTACCATATTTATCCAGTAGTTGGAAAACGTATGTAGAATTCCAATGGGTATTGTGGGAATTGGGTATGAAAAAATCATCTATAATATGGACCCCCAGAGCCCTGATGAGGAGGTGTTCACTATAGGAATGAGAGATCTGGTGCTGCACACAGCTCCCACATCTCTTTGGGCCCCTAGTGAATACAGTACTCTTGCCCCCCACTTAGTGCAATACATAAATGAGGCTACTCGTACTTCAGCAGATCTGGGGGAGGTTGAAACAATAAGGGCATGGAGGGAAGTACGGGCCATGACTGAAAGGAGAGGTGCAAAAGGCCCCGTGAAGGTCTCGAGGACCCAGATGTGGGTTGATTTGATAAAGGCCGGGTTAGTGAAAGAAAAACTTGATGGGCAGCCCAATAGAATCTTGTTAGAACTGTGGCACCAATTAAAGCCAGAACAGCAGTTCCAGCCCCTGAGGTCCAGGACACGGACACTGGAGTCAAGGCCTCATGCCTGGCCTGTGTCCCTGCAAAACTTCCTGGGGGACAGTACTCAGGATTTGCCTGGGCCCTCAGCCCCACAGGAGAATGACTGGGCATTGTGGTTCAACTGACGGGGGAGGATCAAGGTCTCCACCTTGGGGGAGATGGTGGGGATTGGAGGCCACATGCAGAATTAGTAATCCATTGGTCTCCTGTAAATGTAAAACATGTCCTGGCACTGGTGGACACAGGAGCTGAGTGTTCTCTGATTATGGCAACCCTAAGCATTTTCCCAGGACCTCTGCTGTAATAGGTGGCTGTGGGGGTAAGGTAATTAGAGTGAAGAAAGCCCAAATCCCATTGGGGATAGGGCATTTACCCCTAAAGGAGCATACTGTATACATTTCTCCCATCCCTGAATATATTTTGGGGATAGATATACTGCAGAGCCTGTGGTTACAGACCACTGCAGGTGAGTTCAGACTGAGGGTGCCTGTGGTAAAGGCAGTTCTGAGGGGACATGGTAAGCACCCAACTGTAGCTCTGCTTGTACCTTGCAGGGTGACAAATGCTAAGCAGTATAAATTGCCTGGGGGGCACAAGAACATTGGAGAAACTCTACAGGAGTTGGAGAAGGCGGGCATCATAAAACTCACTCACAGTCCTTTTAATTCCCCAGTGTGGCCAGTGAAAAAGCCTGACAGCTCCTGGCATATGACCATGGACAACAGGGTATTGAATACAGTCACACCCCCTTTGCATGCTGCTGTCCCCTCTATAACAGCCATTCTGCACACCCTCAGCCATGAGCTGAGAATGTATCATTATGTAGTAGACCTTGCTAATGCTTTCTTCCCTGTTGACATAGCACAGGAAAGCCAGGAACAGTTTGCCTTCATGTGGGAAGGCCAGCAGTGTATATTCACTGTGCTTCCACAGGGATACCTCCACAGTCCCACCATCTGTCACAGACTTGTAGCCCAGGACTTGACCACATGGAAGAACCCACAAAAGGTGCAGTTCTATCACTACATTGATGATATCATGCTCACGTCTGCAGATTAAGAAGGGGCAGTTCCTAGACTGCTGCAACATCTACAGAAGAAAGGATGGGCTGTGAACAGCATCAAGGTTCAGGGACCTGGTTTGTCTGTAAAATTCTTGGGGGTTGCCTGGTTGCTAAAGTTGTTCCTGAAGCAGTCATAGACAAGGTCCAGGCTTTCCCTACCCCTACCACTGTAGTGTGGGGAACTACCTTTGAATTGAATCTCGGGTGCCCCAAAGATGGCCACTGAGAACTCAGCCACACCACAGGAGTGGCCGCTGAAGGCCCTCTGGGGTTTAGCTGTGCCCACTCTGGTCCACTTCTTACGTCAGAGACAACTGCGCATGTGCACAACTCTGTGCGTGATTGGAAAATTGAAAGTCGCCTTGTTAGCATTGGGGGTGACCGATCAGAAGAGACCATACCCTATATATCCCATGCCCTGAGCCCCAATAAATGAGTTCCTGCTTTGACTGAGCTCCCTGTTGCGTCTGATCATCTCTGGCGGCGAGCGGCGGAGGCTGTGGGAACGGGCGGACAGTCGACTCTTACCTCCCTTGCTCCGCCTGTCGGGGCACGCCTCTCCCTCCCTTTGCTCCTTCCCTTTGCTGGCTCGGTGGGTTGCAGAAAGAGCTTGTAACAGAAAGAGCTTGTGACACAAAGAGCTTCTGGTCCTGACGGCGAGCAGGACCGGCGGGAGAGAAGCTAGAAAACCCCCGACACTGTAGTAGTATTAAAAGAGTTTTGGGGTCTTTTGGGCTACTAGAGAGTGTTTATCCCACATTTGGCACAAATTCCGAAGCCCTTATACCCTTGATGGACTCATCAAGGCCCTGTGAGCTAAATGTTCATGTAACTGAAGATGGTTATGAATCGGGTTTTTGGCAGTGACTTGAACAGACACACCATCCTATTGGATTCTGGTTGCAACTAAGGAAAGCAGCAGGGGTCCGGTACACCTGATAGAGAAGCAACTGGCTGCTGTGTACCACGCCTTGCTGGCTACAGAGCCCATCACCAGAACAGCTCTGACCAAGGTAATAACCACCTATCCCATTGTGGGGTGGGTGCAAGACTGGACCCAAAAGCCATGGAGTGGCATGGCACAGACACCTACACTGACCAAATGGGGTGCATATTTACAGCAGTATAACATCCTCTCTACT
Source organism: Phataginus tricuspis (assembly GCA_029783875.1). NCBI lineage: Eukaryota > Metazoa > Chordata > Mammalia > Pholidota > Manidae > Phataginus > Phataginus tricuspis. Next base: position 2,816,936 of record JAQQAC010023241.1, read on the forward strand.
ACCCCTTAAGTGGAGAATTCCAATGCTTATTGGGGCCAGTGACCTGTACCAGTGGGAAGCAGAAAGAACATGCTTTTGAGCCATTGGTAGCCAAGAGTCCTTATCAGGAGGGAAAAGCCCTTATACCTGAAGATGCTTGTTACACAGATGGCTCCAGTAATGGGCAGCCCATGAAGTGGAGGGCTGTGGCTTTCCCTCCTAAGACTGAGACAATATGGATGGAGGATGGAGAGGGGAAGAGCAGCCAATGGGCCGAGTCGCGGGCAGTATGGCTCGTGATCACCCAGGAGCCCTCCCCCATAGTTGTCTGCACTGACAGCTGGGCTGTCTATCGGGGCTTGACTCTGTGGCTATAGACTTGGTATTATGCCAACTGGATGGTTGGTCACAGGCCCCTTTGGGGGCATGAGTTGTGACAAGACCTATGGGCCTCTGGTCAGACTAAGACTGTCATGTGACTGGCCATTTGCCTTTGGCATGTCCAGGAAATGATGAAGCAGACACATTGGCCCAGGTGCGCTGGCTACAAGGAAAGCCTGCCTCTGATGTGGCCCAATGGCTACATCAGTGTTTGTTGCACGCAGGGCAAAAGACAGTGTGGCTGTAACCCATCAGTGGTGCTTGCCACTGACCTTTAAAGAAGTCAGCCGAGCCCAGAAGGAATGCCTTATGTGCTCTAAGAGGGACTTACACTGAGTCCCACAGCAACCTGGGACAATAGTAAGGGGGCCAATACCCCTTGTCAAGTGGCAAATAAACTATATTTGGTCTCTGCCCATATCAGAAGGATACTGGTATGCCATGACATGTGTGGACATGGCTACTGGGCTATTGGTTGCTTTTCCTGCACGTTTTGCAGATCAGCAAACCACCAAGAGGGGCCTGGAGCATCTCTTTGCAGCCTATGGCTGGCCACAGTGATTGACAGTGATCAAGGCGCCCACTTTACTGGATATGTGTTACAAGGATGGGTGCAGCAATTAAGAATAAAGTGGAAGTTTTGTGTACCATATAACCCTACCAAGGCAGGTGTGATAGAGAAGGTTTGTTGAGATCTGGCCTGAAGTCAGATGCCAATAGTCTACAGGGCTGGTCAGTTCACTTATGGACAGTGCTATGTCGTTTGAATGAGAAGCCACGAAAAGGAGCTTTGAGCCCTGTGAATATGCTAACACACCTTGCTGCTTCTCCTATACAGCTCTATGTGCAAACAAACTGAAGAAGAGTTACTGAAGCCAGGATACGGCCAGCAGAGCAACATCCTGCTGCCAGCCCCTACTGCACTGAACCCTGGAGACACTGTTGAATGGACCTGGCCATGGACATTTTTGTCACATGGACCAGCGATGACTGGCTCTTCTGGCACCTTGGGGGAAAGACCTGGAAGCTGGCCTCCTGTGTATTCCTGGAGTAACCGCAGAGTGGCTCCCAAAGATCACGGTAGTGTACCCAAAACATCCAAGAGGCAAGAGCATCTTATGGGGAAGTTTTGTTTTATCTTTACGGCCAGTGCATGTACCTCCCATAGCCCTGTATACTGACCCATCTGTAATTCCCACAGGGAGGGGGGTGAAAGTCTGGTGTACTCGACCAGGACGAGATCCCGTTAGTGCTACTGTCCTATCACAAGACCACTCTCTTGAACATATCCTACCTGATGGACAAGATTACCTATGCTGGTGTCATTAAAACATATATTATCACCCTTAAGGTTATTTTCTCCTACAGTCCTTGTGGCCTGGATGCGCCCCCTGGCTGCAGCTGCCTCATGATGATTGCTCTGAACCCTCAGCTACTGCCTGCCTGTGGAATGGACGAGCTGTGGACTTAATCTGCATAAGACTTTGAACTTAGCTGAATCCTCTGGCTTGAGGATTATCATGATTTTATTGCTTTTGCTATTGTATGTCATTAGCCTGGTCGTGATGCTCCAGTTTTCTCACCCAGGGACCATTGCAGAAGAAGGGGAATGACTAGTTTGTAAGGTGAGATTTCTGGAGTAGTGGCCTGTGGGTGAAAACTGTAATATTCCAGAATCTCTCGCCTATCTTTAATGTATCTCCATACGAACAGGCATATCCTCAGGGGTGGAGAGAAGTTCATCTCCATATCAGTGGGTAATTACCTGGGCAACGGAAGGCTTATTTGAACCTGAGAGATTGGGAGGAGTCTCTCACTTCTTCTCCCAGAGCAGGAGAGAGACGGCTCTGGACTGCAGTTTGTAAGCAATAAATGGGTTTTAAACTATATTTCTCCCTTTGACTGATTTCGGTTTCAACTAGGTATTTTGCCCCAGGAATTCCTCTCCCCAGAGTTACACATGGGATGTTTTTGCAAACCTGGAAAGAGGGCAGTTTAAAAGCAGGGGTACTTAAGGAAGACTGATATTACGCTTTAATTTCATATTCTTTTTAGGTAGATCACTTTTAGAACAGACTATATAAACAGAAGTTGAAAAGCTGGAAAATGCATTTCTAAGACTCCCTTGAAAAGGTTTCATGTGCTCCCATAATTATGTCTACTCATGGTTGGAAACTTTTGACCTTCTCAATATCCAATTCTTCACTTCATTGTTACTAACAGAATACCAGTTTTCTTTTGGGTGGAAATGTATACAGCTAAAATATTCACTTTGCCAGACTGCCTTGCAATATGACTCAGTTTTTGCAGTGAAATCTGAGCTGAGGTGCAGGGGTGGGTTGGGGAGCTGTCTTTGGATCAATTGTTTTCTGATAAAATGGGACCAACTCAGTTGGCACACCCCTGGGCTTGCACTTTTCCCTTCTTTATCTTCTTGGAATGCAAACACAATATCATGTAAGATAGCATCTGTCTTGCATTCAGTAGAACAAAAGCCACACATTTACAGTGGAGGCACAGATTAATCAAAGAATCCCGGCTGTATGTTTACAAATTTTGGAGGCTGCACCAGTCCCATGATGCCCACATACATCTGGAGTTTCACTGCGTGAGGAAAACAAGCCCCATTTATTTAAGCCCTTGTCAGGTTTTTAATTTCTTAACCGAAACAAAAGATTCTTCTCTTACCCATACCTTGGGGAATACATGATTTATATTTTTGGCCTCAGATATTTTTCTAAATGCATAGGGAATGCCACTGAACTGCCATATCATCTCACACATTATTTTAGGCCTTAGTTATTCTGACCAAAATAAGATAATTGATAAAATAAGTGTTTTGAACACCAACCAAAATTTCACAAGGTTTTTGTAGGCATCACATCTTTGTAATTTTTATTTCTGGCAATAACAGGTGGTCAGTAAATATTTCTCCAATAGATGACTGTAAAGTGTAACAAAAGAACATAATTTTTAAAACTTAATAATAGGGAATTGTAATAAATGGTTCCGAGTGACTTGTAAAAAACTATAAATTCAATTCTAACTGTTCATGAAGTAGTTATAAATCATAGTATCTGGGACATTGGGAATAAGAAACAATGTAATATAACATTTGAGTAATAAAGGAAACTACCTGAAATGAAAATGGTGGTTTGTGACTGGGATGTAATAAATTTATGAAAATTTATCAGTGAATGTCAGCTAGTGCTCTCCCAGATAATAAATTGCCTGAAAATTTAAATGAATCACAATAATTATTCATTGAGGAAACGGCTAAATGTATTGGTAGAAATCTCAAAAATGGCACTAAGTAACACTCCCAGATATACAATAATAATGATGATAATCCAAAGCACTTTAGATATATTATATAATCCTTTCTATAACTCTAAACATGGACATGAATAATATTATTTTCCCATTTTACAGACAAGGAAACTAAGACACAGGTAAAGGAAGTACCTTGCCTAACTCACACAAGTAATAAGTGATAAAGGGGGACTAAAACCAAGTAGTCAGTTCCACTGATGGTGGCACGCAGTCACCTCCTCCTCCCAGGAATGACAATTATCAACACTGGATACAACATAAGAAAAGCTCCCTGAATGCTCTGGAGAATAAACAAAAGCAGGCAGATTCTGGGGGGAAGCTAACAATTGAAAGAAGAAAATTGCATGGAGTTAGCTTCATATTTTTTGAAGGCTTGTAGCCCGATGGCAGGCTACAGATGGTACTGCCCAGGACAGCCAATGCCCAGATAAAAGGCCCATAGTCTTTCTGGCTTAGAAAACCAGGAGGCAGAGTTCAGGACAATCGTATCTACTAGAAAGTGAGGAGAGAATCATGGAAAACAAAGGGCAGAGAGTGGGAGCATCAAATCTATACAGTTTTTCTAGGTTTCTGGTTGACTTCTGAGTACACAGGCAAAGAGCAGGCTTCAGGTCCCTCAGCTAAAGACAAAAGGACTGAACTGAGAGTCAGGCTGCCCCTTCATTTACAGCATGAGTCCAACCAAGTTAATTACCTCTTCAAGCACTGACATTCAATCGAGGAATGTAACAGAATTCAGCACCCTTCAAAAGGTCAAAGACACAATTCAGAAGTACGACACATATGAATAACCAGGAAAATGTGCTCCACACTCTAGAGAAAAGGCTTAACTCAAATTAGGGATAATTTACATAAACATATGACCTTGTCAAGTTATCTACATGCATACAAGATAAAGACATGGAGAGGTAACTAGCCTACAGCATGAAAAGTTTCACTCAGTGGTTGATAGCTATAGTCTTCCAATTCCATTCTCATTTTGCTTATTTAAACACTAAGCTGGTGTTTCTTCAATTGCTTGATGAGGAACATTGACTCTGCTCCTACATCATAGTCCAATGTCAGAGGCTTCCTAGAGACTTTACCTGCCTAATAATGTCTCTTCTCATTATTCCACTATTCACCTATGTGTTCCAGTTAAACATGCAATAGAATACCTTTGATGGAGAAACTGCTATGGATAATAAGATAACAAAGTGCCCATTTTATGGTGGTCAGTATCACTTCTCAGCCAGCCCCAAGCTTGTGCAATGGTCTCATGGATCAAAAGGCTGTGCTAATAGAAACTAAGGACCTGCCTGGCCTCAAAAATAGGGATCTACCATTAATGAAGGTTAATAGACATTGCTGTTCTTGAATGTCCAGTTTGCCAACAGTAACCTACTCTGAAATCATGAATTGGCTCCAGGGAACAGCCAGATATCTTGAGGCCAGATAATTACACTGGACACCTTCCATCACGGACGGACCAAGAATTTATCTTCATCGGAATATGTGCTTATTTAGTATTTTATTCCTCCTTCTCTTTAATGTCTCAGCCAGCATCATCAAACAGGTACTTATTTAAAGGTAATAAACACTACACAGGTGCCCCCAACACAGCATGACCTCTGGTCACTGATTACCTCCCAGTCCTAAGATGAAAGGTAGGCTTTTCCATAGCACACGAGTCTTCGCATGAACCCTGTCACCCAGAAGCAGTTGGCCTTACACCACGACGAGACCTACTGACACTGCACCTACAATACAAATTGAGAAACATGGCCTCAGAGTGTTTTGGTGCCTCTTGGAAGATGTGCCCTGGCTCAGCCAGAAAGACATGCTGCCGTTTCACTAACTGGTAGAAAATATAGGTCTGAGAACAAAGGGTACCTATGGAAGAGGAATCTATCACCATTTTGCTGGATGACTCACTGAAAATTTTTGTTTTATGTTCCCACATGACTGGATTTGTACTAAGGAAGGAATACCTGAACCATGGGTCACAATAAGATTTTGCTGAACTAGAAGCTGAGACTGCTGTCTCATCATCAAAAGTTCTTAATATGACTAAGGAATTTAGAAAAAGAAATAGTACCGGGTAGATGGGAGGGATGGTGGGCTTTGGCTATCAGTCATTAGCATCAGCATGAGAGATGCTGCGGCACATGGAAGTACAGTTGAAACTGGAAGAAATCCTTACATTTTCATGCCAGGTGATGGAAAACCAAAAACCACTCCCCACTCATGAGTAGAGTCATCAAGGTCTCAGGTCTCTTGAGAACAAAGGTTCAGATTACTCTAACAAGCAAAGAAAGCTGACTAATGAGATGTCTACTGAGGTTGGGGTAGAACTAAAGCTATAAGTCTTTAGGCTACAACTCTGGATGTGACTTTGAGTCATCTCAGGTTGAGGAGGTGATGTGCAAACTTGTGATTTTATGCACGATAATTAAATTATGTTAGGCAGATACATCTTTCTATATATGAGTATAAAGATATATGTGAGGTGGGCAGCCAGCACATATAATTTAAGAGAAACATCTTGGGGTGACTCTGGGGCTCACAACAATTTCCCCTATTGGAAACTGCTCCTGACACCCATGAGGGCACCTGCAGCAGCCATACCTTCTTGTGTTACTTTGGATTTCTGGCCCTAGCTGAGCAGAGGCTATCAGATTCTCTCAACTAGAAATTTGGAAATTGATTGGAAGCACACAAAACTCGAGGTCTTGGGAGCTGAGTCATGCTAACAGCTGCGTAACAGAGGAAAAGTCCGCCAACTGAGGTCCCTGGAACATCTGTGCTTGCCCTTCCCAAGAAGCCTCCGTTGTTCACTTCTTCTTGGATCGGGGGTTTATGCCACTATCCTTTCAAAGAATGTTATTTTTGCCTCTTGCATTAATTAGAGTCAGTTTCAGTTACTTGTAACCAAATGAATCACACCCTTCTTGGGAGAGAAGAACTAATGAGGACTGGCCCTAAATGGTATGATTTTGAGAGGGGCCCGAAGGTCATAAAGGTAATCCACCTCGAACTCATGTATCAAGGCAAGTGTTCTGAGACAAAGAAGCTTTGCCTGGAAGGGGAGGAAGAATAGGGCACTGGAGGTAGAGAGGCCGGCGCACGGGGCTGCTTTGGGGAGGGTCCTGGGTGGGGGTCACTTTCTCAGCACAATGACTGTTATGAGAGCACTGTGCAATCTTCACTACTCAGGGTCTCTGAGCATTATTTCTGCACGTGTAATCTGAGAGAATTAGACCAGGTGATTTCTAAAATCCTATCCTGTAAAATCTTTATTAAGACTGGACTAAGAATTGCCTGTTCAGTCTTTTCTAGGCCCTTACTCTTGCAGAGACCATGTGAGATTGCTGACTGTCAGCCCAAGTCTCGGTGACATGGGAAGATTCACCTTCATCACCGGAAAAAATGCCCCCATGTGTCCTGTTGGCAGGTGGCAGGTGAATAAAGTCATGTTGATGTCTGACATTTTCAGATGGCAAACTCCCCGGGTGACGTGACCGTGCCAAATGTTCTGTGTGTGCTCAGAAGAATATCCGACCGGAGCTCAGCCAAGGCCGTCAGCCAAGGCCGTCAGCCCAGCATGATCTGCTCAGCTCAGTCGCTGACCTAAACCACCTCAGCTCTCAGGGTTGCAATTTCCTGTCATTAAAAAGTAGGCTGATAAATGCCGCCCCTGCTCTTCTTGCCAGGATGCTGTTTGAAATGTGGTGCAAAAGTCATGGGAACGGGCAGAGCCCAAATTGGTGATCGATAAATATTTAGATGCTTTTCTCTAGAAATTTCACTTGTAAGTCTACCATATGTCTTAAAGTTCAAGAACAACTATAAAGATTAAAGTGATTTTTAAAATAAAGGATCTGACAGTTTTGAAATAAGTTATTCTGAAGAATTTACATGTAGGTAATAGTACTGTCTGCACTTCTATCTCAAGCTCTGCGCTGGGCACTTTGCCTGGGTGACTTGTTATCCTCCCAGTGGCCCTCTCAGGGAAGTAGTACTGTTGTCCTATTATACAGAAATGACAACTGTACTCGGAGGAGTTAACTCATGCACCTGAGACTGCATATCTAGGTGAATGGTAGCAATGAGATTAGAACTCAGGAAGTCACTTTATAGTGGACAAAGGAGCCAAGATCCAACCCAGGACTTCCTAATTCTAAAACCCACATGGTCAGTTAATAATTTATTCGCTCAATAAATATCTATTGAACTCCTCATGCAAAAAAAGGCAGAATAATACAGACATTTATAGCTTGGGCTCTATAGCCAGAGGTTCTGCATTTGAATCCTAGCTCTTCCAATGACAAGCTGTGTGACCTTATGAAATTTACTCGCCTCTCTGTGCCTCTGTTTCCTCATCCTAAAGTAGAAGTAGTAACATAACTACCTAATTGAATATGATGAGAAATAACTCCGTTAACACAAGTAAAAGTGCCTCGGGTAGTGCTTGGCACCTCAGTGATAGCCATTTCTCTGTTATGAGTGATGAATAAGTCAGGAAAGTCTGCTGTCCTGTGCTGTGGGGGAAGGTCGGGAGGGGGCTTTCTAGTTGGATAGGCTGACCAGGAAAGGTTTCTCTGAGGAGTGACGTTGCACAAAGTCCTGACTCTTAGGAAGAAAGAAGCCACCCAAAGATTCTGGAGATGAGCGCTCCCGGAGGACAGAGCACAGGTGCAGGTCCCGAGGTGGGAGAAATTTGTTAAGTTCAAGGGACAACCGAAAGGCCAGAGTGCCTGCAGCGGAGTGAGCATCCGGACGTGGGGTCAGACGCGAGGTAAAGAGGGTTTCAGGGCCATATCACGCAGGACCTAAAAAGCCTGCGCAAAGAGTTTGTTGTTTTTTTTTAAGAGAAGCCATTGGAGAGTGGAGAATAGAAGAGTGACATCATCTAAGTTTACAAAGATCAGTCTGGCTGAGGTATGCTGTATAGGGACTGGTATATAAATGACAAGGGCGGATTCTAACAATCCGTTGGGGGCTACAGCAATGATGCAGACAAGAAATGATAGTGTCCCAGATAAAGGCAGAAATGGGGGTGATGAGAAGTGGTCGGATTCAGGACATGTTCTGAAGGTGGACTTCGGGGGTTTCTTAATGGATTGCCTATGTGGTGCGGGGGAAGGGAGAAATCAAAGGGGGCGCCCGATGTTTGGCCTGAATCAACGGGTGGGTGAATCCTTTAACCAAGATGGGGAATGTTTCAGTTATGATCCAACCAGGAGAAAGAAATCACACCAGTTATTTTAACAGAGATAATTTAATATAAAAAGTTAGTATTTAAAAACCCCTAGGTGATGAAAGTACAAAAAAGGCAAAGGGGGCACTAAGATGCCCCTGAGGGAGCACCCCGGGCAGCAGCTGCCCCTCCTGAGGCTGGAAGAACGGAGGAGAGAGGTTGGAATTACCGATACTCAGGCCCCTGGGAAAGGGCCCCGTGGCGCTGAGAAGAGAAGTGGGTGCTGCGTCTTCTGTTGCCGGCCAGCTTGGAGCAGGAGCCCAGAAGGGCTGGGACCAGACCCCTGGGGAGAGGGCGCCGGAGAGCTGGTGCTGCTGGTTTCTCTAAGGAGATAGAATGAGCTCTGGGAAACTTCCTGCTGGATACTGAATGGACCGCTGCTGCCGGGTAAGAAAGCATCGTTCGGGTCACAGGACAGGACGAGGAAGCCAAAACGAGAGAAAGCAAACGGGAAGCGTGCCTTCTTCCTCCTCCAGGCGGGTGTCCCTCGAGCACCCCCTACTGGCAGTCGAGCTGAGAGCCGCTAGCAAAGCCGTCCCAGCCCCAGCATTACAAAACAGAAGGTAGAAGGTGGGATTCAGGCTGAGAGGTATCTCAGCTGACAGCACCAGGTTGAGGGACACCTTTAGGTGGGAAGAATCGGGAATTCTATTTGATGGATCTCTTACGATGTCAGATGGAGATATGAGGAGACAACGGTTTGTACAATCAAGAGATCGAGGACAGGTTGAAGATGGAGACAGAAATTCGAGGGTCAACAGCTGCTACGCTTGGTTTGTGTCCATAAACAAAGGAAACAAACCTAGATTCTCAACATCTAATGCGTCCTTACTGAGCTATACAAAAACATGCTATAGTTGTGTTTCCCTGAGTCAGTTAGGTGACTTTTCTTTTCCTTAAAAATTTGATATTTGGCATTTAGAAAACATGGAACAGTCTAGATAAAAATTTCAATCTGGCAAAATAAGTTTAAGGCTTGGTGTAGTGCTGGAAACAACTTCTAACTGTCCTTCCTTTGGTAAACGTTATATGTGAAAAATCCCAGAAATATAGCTATCCACTCCATTTGTCTTGATTTAGAGAATGAAAGTTTCTTTTCATGGCAGTTTTGTAAAATATAGCATTACACAAAAAATTGAAACATTCATAAATTTCTTTAGCTGAATCAAAATGATATGAAATATATTCATTAGATATTTTCTAATTACATCATCATTCTTTGAAGGGACCTTTACACTATACAAAAGTTCCAGGTAATTAATCATTGCAGGAACTCTAGACATTGGCAAATGCAGATATTATAATTCTTCTTTATAATTATGGAAAAGGCGAGACATTACTCATCTTCCAGAGATCCAGGGATTACTCATTTAGGATTTAGACATACTGAGCATGCCTGTAGGCCTGGTGCTGGGGTGGCTGGCCATGAGCCTATAGCATGCAAGATTAAAGAGTCTCCTGAGAAGGAAGTCACTGAGGAAGAGTTGGCACACAGCTGTGCCCAGCATCAGAGCCTCAGTCATAGTAGGGATGCGAGACCAAGGAGTGCATCTGCCACTGAACTCTTTGTCTGACCCACCTCCGCAGATTCCTTTCTGAGTTCTAGGGAGAGATGTGTGGCAACAAAATTAAGGCTTCCTCACCAGGCACTCTGGGAGACATTTGTTTTCCAACAGAGCATTTATTGCTTTTTTTTTCCAGACCAGCATTCCTTACTCCCTTCTTCTGATAGGAGCTCTTTCCCTTCTTTGTGGGGTCCCTCAACCTGGTCTTTTGTGAGGATTTCATGGTGCTCTTGGTGTCAGCATCTTAACCCCCAGCTGCAGTGATTGACCCGCGGAAGGGGAGCAGCTCCAAACTGGGCCAAGCCGTGGCTTCAGTGAGATCTTACATATGGCTGTGGGAAGAGAAACAGTGTTTCCCCTCTGAAGCTGCTGTGCTGGGATGAGGCAAGGCTGGGTCTGCTGGAGGCCCGTCCTCATCAAACCCGCCACACTCACCCGGGAAGGAAATCTCTTCATAGCAAGAGGGAATGAAATCAATAGAGAAAGAAATGCAGGGCTTTGAAATGGTCAGAGAGGAATACAGACCAAGGAGGAAGAGAGGCGAGAGAGACGGGGCAAAGGGGAAGGAGAGAATGAGCGAAGTGGGCATAGGGAGATTGGTTCTGATGTTGTAAAGCCTCTAATGGTTCTCAAACTATAGTGTAGACTTCCTGGTTACCTATGATCTAACACATTCCATTTCTAAAGTTCAGAGAGTTAACAGATTAACATAAAAGTGGAGGAAAGGGATTGTCTTATAACACCAGAAGTCTGCGGCCTCTATAGGATGTGGCCAAGCTCTAGTAAGTACCTTAAGTGCCCTGGCACATTAACACCATCCTCAGAAGGATACATCTGGAAGCACTCTGGCAGACACCGCATGAACTGCCTAAGAAGCATCAAGAGGTAACAAAAATGATTAGAAAGGGCAAAGGGAGCTTTAGAAGGAATGAGGTGCAGTGCCTTTGATGGGCAGGATGGTGCCCTCCGTTCCCATTGACCAGACAAGGCCATCCTCACAGTGTATCATCACTGATGCACTCAGCTGCAGACATATTACTAACAGGAGGGTGGCAGTGTCCAGAAGAGCCGAGGAAAAAATTAGCAGACACCCTGTGAAAGCATTAAGTGAGAAACCCTCTGAGGCCTCATGGAAACAGAAGGAAATAGGAGTGAGTCTTGGAAGGTCAGGTGACATTCATGGGGGTTATAACTGTAAGTGCAGCTCAGCTTAACTTTCAGACTGAAGAGGTCTGGGAAAAATGGGTCACACAGAGCTTCACTTTCTTAACCGGCAACAAAACAAACACATAATGATGTCCATGCTGAATATGAGCACAATACGCTCATCAGGAGTCAGGTAGAGAGATGAGACTCACTGAGCCGCGGGCACTGACACAGGGCGATAAAGCTAGACGCAGGTGCTGAGTGAGAGCGTGTCCTTGGGAGGGTCATCGGAGGCTGAGCCGGGGCCAAGCCAGGAACAGAGCCAACATGGAGAGGCAGCAGGGCAATCAGACTGTGAGCAATGACCCAAGGGCGGAGCTCGCCGGGACTGGCAGAAGGACCCAAGTCTCCCCTTGTTCAGAGAGGTTTCCTTGGCGGAGGGCTGCTCTACACTCCCTGTCTGGGAGCCTGAGTTCACCAGCAGGAGGGCGAGACTCTCACCCGAGAATCTGGGAAATGTGCCTACCCCCCAAGCCATGTCCATCTCAGTATATACAAACGGGATGGCAGTATTACAACTTTTTGATCACTAGTCCTCCAAGGAAGCTGCTGATGGAAGCATACATCAGCCGCAAACAGCCACTCCGGGACCGTGCAGATAGAGCCAGAGGAGCATCAGCCATGGGGTGTGTGTGAGTGTGTGAGGGTGTGTGTGAGTGAGTGTGTGAGTGTGTGTATGTGTGAGTGTGTGTGTGAGTGAGTGGGTGAGGGTGTGTGTGAGTGTGTGTGAGGGTGTGTGTGAGGGTGTGTGTGTGAGGGTGTGTGTGAGGGTATGAGTGAGTGTGTGTGAGGGTGTGTG
>JAQQAC010023241.1:2829837-2850438 GCA_029783875.1 Phataginus tricuspis
GAGTGAGTGTGTGAGGGTGTGTGTGAGTGAGGGTGTGTGAGTGAGTGAGGGTGTGTGAGTGAGTGAGGGTGTGTGAGTGTGTGATGGTGTGTGTGAGTGTGTGATGGTGTGTGTGAGTGTGTGAGGGTTTGTGTGTGTGAGTGTGTGTGCGTGAGTGAATGTGTGCGTGAGTGTGTGAGGGTGTGTGTGAGGGTGTGTGTGCGTGAGTGAATGTGTGCGTGTGTGAATGTGTGAGTGTGTGTCTGAGTGAGTGTGTGAGGGTGTGTGTGAGTGAGTGTGGGTGAGGGTGTGTGTGAGTGAGTGTGTGAGGGTGTGTGTGAGTGAGTGAGTGAATGTGTGAGTGAGTGAATGTGTGAGGGTGTGTGTACGTGTGTCCAACTTGAGCAGTGGAAGACAACTTGCTAATCTCATCTTTCCAGTTTACTGAAGCTTAAAAAGTCAGAGTATATGCTATTTTGATGAGGAGGGTAAAGTGAAAAAGGGTGAAAACACTTGAAAAGCTGAAAGCTTTTAAAACAATAAAAAATCTTTTGAAAATACTTAGGTCACTGTAATTAGTGTACAGTGGCAGAAGCCTGCAACCTGTGCAGCCCCTAACCTGGGTGAACACTCTTCCCCTAACCCCTTCCTATCTCTTCCTCTCTCTTGTTGGCCTGTACAACACATGTACAGTATAATTGGCACGCCCACCCCTGCCCACACGCGCGCCACACTGGTCTAGGAGACGCTGTTTGTGGCTGATGTCTCTTCTGATCAGCAGCTTCCTCACAGTGTTAGTGGTCAGAGATTTTAGTAACACCATGCCATTTGTAGACATTGTGACTTCTTTTCATATGTGCACACACACACACACACATATGTATGTATATGTCTCTGTGTGTGTATATATATATATATATATATAGTTTATTTGTCTGTTTATTGTTGTTTTTTTAAACTTGGAACAGAGATGGACTATTACTGAATTTACCACTATCTCCAACATACCCCAACCCTCACCTGAGGCCATTTGGTCTGGAGTTGACAAGCAGTTTACTGGTCAATTTGTTTTAGAACATCCTAACCAAAACAAGTATTTAAATAAGTAATGGGGCTGCAAAAAGAAATGGTGTCATTGGTGCTGTTTTACAATTACTAATAGTTGACTACTAGTCACGAGGCCCTTAAGTCACTGTCAGAAGAACAGTAAGAAAATCTAGTGGTTGGTGGCCAAAGTCCTCTCTCCTGGCTGCCCTTATCTCTGAGTAGAAGTTGAAGTCCCTTCAGAAATGTATTATTTAGCACTTAAAAGAAATTGCTCTTTGTGTTTCTCTGAAATACATCTTTTTCGAGATGTAAGATGAGAATTTTGTATCCTTGCCAACACATAATGCTGATAAAGCATTTAATTTAAGGACTGTAGCTAATTAAAACATTAACCAATGTAAGAAAACTCTTAATGAGTCAATTATTTGGATCAGGGAATTTAACCACAGTTTATGATGCTTTTAATTAAAGTAGACACTCTGAAACATCTTTCAGTTTACAACTGTCACCACAATAAAATAAGTCTTGGTAGTAAGACCAAATGTCCCTTGTTGTTAGGAAGAATACTGTGGTGCCAAACAGCCAATTAATTCTGGAAGTGCTCTTTAAATAACTACCAGTTGTTATGTTCCCTCTGAAACCTCATTATTCTGAAAGAAAATAAGTAATTGATGATCCAATGAAGTAAAGAGATTCCTGTTATTACAGGAACTTTGGGTATAAATGAATTGTGCTTCAGTTGGTAAAAACCTACTCACAGGGAAAGCATTAACATTTTAACAAAAATGTAGGGTATTTAATTTTAGTTTGAAGAGAAACTGAGTTAATTCTGAATTCATGTTGTCTTTGAAAAAATGATAATAATAGAAGGAAAGATATAACACATTAATATAGTCTGTCTGCCTGAAAGGCAGAAGAGGACCCAGTCACATGAATTATGGAACCTAACTTAAGAAAAACATTGACTCAAAAAGCTCCCAACAAACAAAAGACTAAGACCAGATGGCTTTGATGCTAAATTCTACCAAACATTTTTAAAAAGAATTAACAATCCCTCCAAAGTCTTCCAAAATACAAGAAGGGATTATTTCCTAACTCGTTCTATGAGGTCAGCATCACCCTAATACCAAAGCCAGATAAAGACAAGAAAAAATAATTATAGACCAATATCCATGGTGAATGCAGATGCAAAAATCTTCAACACAATAAAAGCAAACTGAATTCAATAGCATATTAAAAGGATTAAATACCATGACCCAGTTAGATTTATCCTATGAATGCAATAGTAGTTCAAAATAGAAAAATCAATAATGTAATTAATAGAACAAAATAAGCCATATGATCATTTCAATTAACACAGGAAAGGTACTTGACAAAACCCAACACCATTTCATGATAAAAACACTAGAAATAGAAGGGGACTTCCTCAACATGATAAAGGGCATTTATGAAAAATCCACACCTAACATCATACTAGATGGTGAAAAACTGAAGTGAAAGCTTTTCCTCCAATATAATGAACTAGACAAGGATGTTTGCACCCATCACTGCCATTCAACATTGTACTAGATGTTCTAGATAGAGCAATTAGACAAGAAAAAGAAACAATAGGCACTCATATTGGAAAAGAAGATGGAAAAATATCTTTATTCATAGATGATATGATCCTCTAAGCAGAAAATCCCAAATAATTTACAAGAAAGCTACTAGAACTAATAAACGAATTCAGCAATGCTGCAAGGTACAAGATTAACACACAAAAATCAGTTATATCTCTCTACCCCTATAATGAACACTCTGAAAAGGAAATTAAGAAACAGTTCCATTTATAACAGCATTTAAAATAATAATATATGCAGGAATAAATTTAAGCAAAGTAGAGAAAAACTTGTATACTGAAAATTCCAAAACATTGCTGAAAGTAATTAATGAAAACCTAAATAAATGGACAGACACCCTATGTTCATGGGTAGGAGGATGAACTATTATTGAGATATCAAAACTAACTGAAGAAATCTATAGTTTTAACTCAATCCCTTTCAAAATTCCAGCAGTCTTTTCTGAAGAAATGGAAAGGCCAATTCTCAAATTAATGGGCAATTCAAAAAGGCCCCAAACAGCCAAAGGAATCCTGATAAAGAACAAAGTGGAGGACTCAGACTTTTTACTTCAAAATTTACTACAAAATTATAGTAATCGAAACAATGTAGTACTGGCATAAAAACAGACATATAGACCAGTAGAACAGAATGCAGAGTCTAGAAATAAACCCATACATCCATGGCCAACTGACTTTTGACAGGATACCAAATCCATTCAATGAGGAAAGAACAATCTTTCAACAAATAGTACTAGGACAACTTGATATCCACATGCAAAAATTAACTCACAATGGGCCAATGACTTAAATATAAAGGCTAAAATTAAAAAACTCTGAGGAGAAAATATAGAGGTCATGCACTTGGGTTGGATTCTTAGATATGTCAGTAGAAGCACAAGCAACCAAAGAAAAAATAGGTGAATTGGATTTCATCAAAATTAAAAACTTTGATGCATTAAAGAATATTCTCAAGAAAGTTAAAAGACATCCTACAGAAAGGGAGAAAATATTTTCAAATGATATATCTGATAAACATTTAGTATCCAGAATATAAAAAATTACAACTCAATAACAAAAAGACAAACAAACAATCCAATTTTAAAATTGGCAAACAACTCGAATAAACATTCCTCCAGGGAAGACAAGTTCCACTAAATGCTTGAAAAGATTCTCAGCATCATTAGCCATTAGGGAAATGCAAATAAAAACCACAACCGGGTACCACTGCATACCTATCATTGCTATACTGATTATTTTTTTAAATGGAAAACGACAAGAGTTGGTGAGGATTTGGAGAAATGGTAATTATCATACATCACTAGTAGGACTAGAAAATGGTGCAGCCATTGTTGAAGATAGTTTTGTGGTTCCTCAGAAAGCTAAACATAGAATTACCACATGATCTAACAATTCCACTCATAGGTATACACCCAAAAGCACTGAAAACAGGAACTCAGATATTTGTACACCAATGTTCATTGCAGAATTATTCATAATATTCAAAATGTGGAATTAAATCAAGTGTCACATCAACAGAGGAATGGATCAACAAAACATGGTATATATGTAGGTGATATATCTATAGGTGCAATAACACACAGCAGAGAAAGGAACAGGTGATTGGTGTCACAGCAATAACATAACCCTGAGGGGAAAAGTCAGGCACAGAGGAGTACATACTATATAATTTCATTCAAAGAAAGTTCTAGAGAAGATAGAACAGTAGTTGTCTGGAGATGGGAGTTGAAGTGGAAAATTGACTGGAAGTGGTAACAAGAGAACTTTTTGGGGTGATAGAAATATTCTACACCTTGATTCTGATGGTGGTTGTATAGTTATATTTTTTCAACATATATATATATATTGACAAATATATACATTTTTCAAAACTCACCAAAATGTATACTTACACAGAATTATTATACACAAAATATACATTAATAAAGATTAAAAAAAAGTCATAAACAAGATGAAGGATCAGAAATATTCCAGAGTAAGAAGACCAAAGAGAGATAACCAAATGTGATGGTTGAACCTTATTTGAATCCTGGTTTTAAAAAAAGCCATAAATAATATTTTGAGAAACAGAAAGATTCTTAAAAATATATTAAATATCTTTGACCTAGGCTGAGGGTAAATGGGCTCCCATTATACAATTACATCAATTTTTCTGTATACTTGGAAACTTTCATAATAAAAAATGTATGATAGGATAAACCATAAGACTTATGATAACGTGGGGAGAAAAAACCCAGTGTCTTGCCAGTGGGTTTCAGCCCCGGGCAAATTCACTATGGATTCAATGTGACCAAAGAAAATGACAGCAAAACGTTCTTTGGGGTGAAAGGGTTTATTACCCGGTTTGTTCTCCCAGTGGTAGGTCGAGGACTAGTGTCTCTGCTTCCACCCAGAGCACTGGGCCGAGCTCTCTATATAGCACAATAATAGCTTATTGTCTAAAGGTGTGGAAGTGGTAGCCTAGCAACAGGCCAGTTACATCATCAGGTGGTTTAGGTTCAGGGAGGATCCTGCCCGTAGGAACCCCAACTACCCCACACACAGTGAGAGGCCTGAAACTTCCCCCAGTTGTAAACTTTTGTCATATTTGTGGGTAGTGGAATCAAAGACAAATTTTAATATTTCTTGACTTCCCTATATTTTCCAGATGTATATATTGCTTTCATGAAAGCAATCGTTTTAATTTGAAAACTAATGCTTAAGTAGCCATTTTGTTTCACGATAGCAAGCTGAGGCCCAGATCAGATTTAAAGTAAATATATGCTTTTTAGCTTTGTACATGACCTGGTTAAAACTATTAGTTGAATGATTGTATGATTTAATCAACTATTTCTAAATCTTATTTATACAATGTATGTGAAAATGTTTCAGAAATAGAGAGAAGTTATTTTATTATTATTCATTATTACACTCAATAGAAAGACAGGAAATATTAAGGAAATAAACAGGTAAGAAAGATCTGTTTGTCAGATCAAAAGTTATTTTCTCTTTTTGCTGAATTGCATTTAAAGGATCAGAACCTATTTTATACATCAAGCCCTGTAGGAGCTTTGTCTTTCCTCACTACATCATCAACACTCCTGAACTCAGACTTCGTAAAGTCTCCTCTCTCCTTGGCCTACAACCAGGACCCCTGGAGAGAGATAACCTTGTTCTTGAATTCTGTGCCATTTAAGATAGCTTAATTGCTTACCCATTACTTCACTTGAAAGCCTCAGAAGGTGGGCTATACTGCTATTTAGTCTTCCTGAAGGCACTTTATTTTGACAATTTTTTCCATCATGGAATCTTTTACCCAAGAAACATTTATGAAGTATCTATCATGTTTCAGACATTACTCTAGGCACTGAGAATTCAGTGATAAAAAGATATATGACCCTTCTCACACCACACAAAAGTGACCCTAAAGTGAATCATAGGCCTAAATATAAGACCTACAACCATAAAAACCTTAGAAGAGAACAGAGGAGTAAATCTTCATGATCTTGGCTTAAGCAAAACCTTCTGATATACATCAAAAATACAAGTGACAAAATAAAAAATACATTTGACTTCACCAAAGTTAAAAACATTTATGCTTCAAAGACCATAATCAGGAAAGTGAAAATGCAGTTCTCAGAATGGGAGAAAATATTTGCAAATCAAAAATCTGATAAGGGACTTATATCTAAGATGCATAAATAGCTCCTATGACTCAATAATAAACAGACAAAGAACCCAATTTAAAACTGCAAAGGATCTGAGAGACATTACTAAGGAGATCTACAAAGGGCCAGTAAGCCTACAAAGACATACTGAACATCATTAAACACAGAGAAATGCAAGCCAAAGCCATGACACTCCTTCACACACACTGGGATGGCTATATTATGAAAAAGATAATAACAAGTGTTGGCGGGGAGGTAAATTGTAACCTTCACACACTGATGGTGGACATGTGAGATGGTGCAGCTACTTTAAACACAGAGTTACCATATGACCCAGCAATGCCATTGTTAGGTATATACTGAAGAGAAATAAAAACATATGTCCACACAAAAACTTGCACATGAGAGTTCATAGCAGCATTATTCATAATAGTCAAAAAGTGGAAACATCCCGAATGTCCATTAACTGATGAATGAATAAATAAAATGTGATCCATTCATGCAATGGAATGAGGGGCTGATACATGGTCCAAAATGGATGAATCTTAAAACACTGCTAAGTGAAAAAAGCCACTCACAAATGACCATATATTGTATGATTCTATTTATGTGAAATGTCCAGAACAGGCTAATCTGTAGAGACAGATAGTAGATTAAGTGGTTGACTATTACTTGCCAGGAGTCGAGCTGGGGAGGGGTGCAGAGTGGTTGGGGAGAAATAGGGGGTGATTGCTAATACATACAAGTTTTCTTTTGGGATGATAAAGTGTTCTAAAATTGATTGTAGTGGTGGTTGCATAACTCTTTGAATACACTAAAAACCACTGGATTGTACACTTTAAATGGATGAATTATATGATTATGTGAATTATATCTCGAAGCTGCTACATTTAAAAAAATATATATGCACTCTATGTCTTCACAATAGAAATTCGTAACTAAAATGTCTGTATTTTATGGGATGGGAACAGAAAATGTAACAAGCAAACACATAAATACACCATGTAATTTCTGATAGTCATAAATACCATCAAGATAACAGAACAGGGCAACATGAAAGGTAGAATTTAAAGTGGGTGGTCAAGAAGGGCCTCCCAATGGGTGTGTGGAAGCCAGAGTGATTGGAAGGGGTAAGACCTACAAATATACAGGCTCAGCAAGTGCAGATTCTCAAAGCCCGTTTCATTACAACTCTTTGGAAAAATACGGCTTCCATTTTGACACAATGTACAGATAATGGAAAGAAAGATCCAAGACTTTAATTATTAATCCCCTGTGCTTACTATGTTTTCAGTTAATGGGTGGGGCACTGGGTAACATTCACAATAGTAAGTAATCTAACAGGCTTTGGAAAGCAGTTTAAAATACACACATACACTCACACATACAAGCACACGTTTCTTACACATACCATCTCCCTTTGGCATAGTCTCTGTGGTAAGCTGCCAAAGCTCCAGATGCACAATGGTGGTGGAGGGGATATTATGCAAATTCCCGAAATAAAATTCATATAATGGCTGCTGGAGTGGTATAAAATCTGGAGAGCCTGAGAGTCACACTTAGCCACATATTAATTATGCATGTAATTAATATGCACACTTAGCTGTGTCAGTTTTGAGAATACCACAGACCAACATCAGTGATGGGCTTAGTCAAATGTAACTAGAGAGAACTGATCCATTTCAGCAAAGACTGGCTCCAAACAGAAAGTGCCCCCGTATCTTGGCACCACATGCTGCTGAAGAGGCCCTTGGCTGAACCTCCGGGGTGAGGAAGCCATGGAGGTCAGACAAGGTGCTCTGGGAAGGCCCAGCCTGTACGTCGGAAGCTGGGTTTCTGCACAGGCGTTTTCTCCTCCTGGTTCTGGTGCCATGGCCCAGAACACAATGACGGCAGGAACAGAGCAATGTTTATACTTCCTTTGGGGCTCAGTTTACCTATGGAATGGGTAAAATAATTCATTCACTGGCATCCTTTCAAAGAAATTAAAAGAAAATAACTTACAATTTTAAAGAGATGTGAAACTATGTTGGAATGGTGACCAACAGAATTCTACATCGAGTTGTATGTGCTGAAGACCGGTGAGGAGTGTGCTGTGCTCACGTTCACATTATGGGAAACAGCTCACACGCATACCCGACCCCAGTCCTGAAGATAAAGAAGCGTTGTTCCAAGAAATATTTAAAATGAGGATCTGTGGACACTACTTTTATCTGAATGTTGTTTCCAGAAAGATCTAACAACAATCTACATTTTAAAAGCATGCATATTGATTGTTATTGTAGGGCAGCAGAGGGGCCTAGAGTAAGAGTAGAAATGCAGACTGTACATTGCCTGCCTAAATATTTGAGAGTTCAAAATGAGATCATTTAACATTAAGTAACATATGTCCTACCAGGATGTATATATCTTCATAGTGACCTGGGAGGCCAGGATTCAACTGAGAATTCCTGGGCTCATGGAGTTTTGCTCTAGAATGTGGTGGCCCAAGGAGAGGTGGCCTCTGGCCCTGCTCACCTGTCGGGAGCCAGTCTGATCCGTCTGTCTGATGGCACTGCCCAGACGCCCGGAAAGAAGGAACCGCAATGCGGCCCTCTGAAAAGAACATCCCCGCTATCTCTCCTTATTATTGTAGTGTTTGGAAATATTGTTATTGGTCACTTTCATCTAAATTGGAAAACCAAATTTAATATACCCTGGGAGAAATGCCAGAGGCAAGATCCCCCTAATTCTTCCAGGTGGCAAAGATACCTCGAGACAACTGCTGGGCATAGAAGCCACGGGGCATAAATCTGCAAAGCAGTAAGAAGAGCTGACCTTTTCAGAGAACATGGCTTCTCTCCCACTTACCAACTGCACATCTCCTGTATGGCCCCGGAAGATGGCTGGTTAGCCAGTGACGGGTAAGATTCCTCAAGGGAGGAACAACCTAAGACCGGCACGGTCGCAGGGGGACCATCAGGTGAACAATAGGGGGACAACAGAGGTGAGGCTCAGAACCTCACCCCCCCAGTTTTGAGAGAAATCTCCTGCGCCCACCGCTGTTGTTGCCCTAGACTTGTTTGAATCAACACTTAGCCTATAGGCATGGATCTGACAGTCTACACTTGCTTTCTTACTGCTTTAAACTTTACTTTCCATCTTTATTTTTACATCAAGATTTAAGCAACTCTCTATTAGAAACTTTAATCTTAATTATTTTTACCTACTACTTCAATATTTTATTAACGAATATTAGGAGGGGGATGCAGAGAAGATATTGGAAACAAATATCAGAATTATAATAAATAAGAATTGTTTGAGTAAGTTCCAGTTCCCTCTCCCCACCCGACTCAGCTCTGTGAGGAATTTCTAAATGATTCCTGGACCTGTTAGGTCTCCGGGAATCATAGAACAATAAAGGAAAGTCAGCATGAATGATTATATGCAAAAGGGCCTGGCATGATCGCAGAGACTCTCCCAATAGGAAAGATTACTGTTATAGACATTATTGTAAACGATTTAAGGAAACTCTAAGGCAGACATGCCCTTGTTTCTCCCCCCACTAGGAAGAGAAGGCCCGACTAGGTCCCTATGCCTTCTGATTCAGTGATCATTATCCCCTCACCTCAGGTGCAACGCTTTCATCTCTGTGACACTGGGCACCTACCAAGAGCACAGATTTTTCAGTTCCTGCAGACCAAGTTTAGCTTGGTCTTGCTACACTGCTTTCATGATACACTGTTTTGATGTTTTTCTTTAAATCTGCACGTAATGTTTTAGACCTAGGAAAATAGACTTAGTTATATTTGTTAATCAGATGAATAGTAACCATGGCTATTTTAGAATCAATAATAAGGAAACTGCAAGTAGGGCTCAGGCCAACCAGGCGTGAGAGAACATTTTGAGAATTAAGTCATGTTTGTTCCAAAACTGCCAGGGAAGTCAAGCAAGCATAAGTGCAAAGAATTAGTGATTGCTAAGGTGCCAATAATCTAATCTTTAAAGATTGAGCTTTATGTAATTATTATTTCTGAAAAAATCAAATGATCTAATCTTTGTGAAGCTGCATACTCAAAACATATATAACTTGCTAAACTTCAATAACACAGGCCAGGCTCAGCTTTTGCTAGTGTCTGTGTCCTCATTCATTTCACTCAGCCGCCGACGCCGTCCATCCTTCAGGGACTCCTGGACTAGCTGGACCTGGACTCAGGCACTCACCTCTCTTCTTTCCATCACCTGACCTGTCCAGAGGGCCACTGGAGCCTTGTGTCATCGCCCAGCTCTTTGTCCAACCTCTGACCCCACAAGGACCTGCCTCTGGCCACCCCTCAAGCAGAGGGACTGGGGTGGGAGCCTGCCTCACCCAACTCTGTTGCAGTACAGTTCACTGGCAAAATAGCTAACTTTTCAAGTAACTAACTTTTCAAATGCTCAATATTTTCTTAAAATAGGAAGCTTTTCATTGAATTAGAAATGCTCCAATTTAAAAAAGAGAAAAAGGTCAGATGTGTCATCAGTATTCTCATCACATAAATGAGTGTTCACATACCGTAAACATTTGTATTTGTAGGCAAAATGCTAGAAAGATGTATTTGGACAGTTCAGTCTAAAGCACTGTTCACTGATCAGAAATTAGGGGTGGGTCTCAATTAGAGAGATAATTCATTTTGAATTCCCTGGCTATGAAGACCTCACCATTTAGTGTTGAGATTAGCATTCTGGAATTCTTGTCTGGAGGGCTCTCTGCAGGTGTTTGCTAAGCATAGTACCAGACATCTGAAAAAGAAGTGGTTTCTAATTGCTATTCAGAAATATTCACCACCTATAAGCTGACTGACCTATAGCAGAGACTTCTCCTCCCTAGGCCAGGCCTGGAGAAAATGACCAGTGTGTCCTCAGGAAAGAATTCTTCATTCAAGTCCTTCATCCATAGCACTAATCACCTCCTTTAGGCTCTGAACTAGAGTGAGTCTCCAAAACCTTGTTCTTTATTATGGTGGCTCACTTAAAGTGGGCTGATCTTGATTTCTCATACTTCTCAGCATTAGAAGGGGTGATTGCTATGTCTTCTTAGCACTTGCTTTTCTTTAAGTGTGCTGTGACTTTCCTGTGTATTTGTATCTCTTGCAATTCAGTTCAGTGATGGCACAGAAAAGGACAATCTACACAAGAAGCACACTGCTTACCAGTGTCAGAAGTGTGTTCACCTTCAGCAATTTATTTAGCTTGAAAATGTACATCTTCTGTACACCCTTCAAAGTCTTTATACCTTCTTCAACGGACACTCTCCTTGGACTAAGAGAACACAGTTATCCTATCAAGCAGATATTCATGCTGGATACTTTATTTCCACTCCCCTTCCATGCTTTCTAAAAGAAAAGAGAATCCACTTTCATTTGAGGTGTCAATGTGCAGAAATGAATATACTTATTTCCTCAGTTATTCCAGCTACAGGGGACCATGTGATATAGTTTGGGTCAATAAGGTGTGGTGGTTTATCTGGAAAGAGCTTTCTTACCTGGATAATATCTGGTTAGTAAAAAATGTATTGACTTTTGGCTTTCACATTCCTTTCTGCCTGCAGTTTGGACATGATACCCATAGGCGGAGCACCCAGGAGGCCATGTCATATGCCATATGTTCATAAGAGAAGAGTGGAAACCAGAAGGAACGTGGGTCCTTGACAACCTGGAGTTGCTGCAAAGGCCTGACTTCAACTTCCAGACGTCTGACAAGAAACGATCTAACTTGTTCGGTGGAGTTTCTGTTAATCACAGCCAAATGTTTTCCTGATTCATTCATCCTGCCTGAATCAAATGCCCATTTGGCTCCAAGTAAAAACACAGTCCTGCCAAATAAAGGAAAACAGAAGAGAAAACTCTACTACAGATCTAGTGAATTATTCAAGGGCTGTAATGGTGTACAGGGAGGTTTTCTTGGTCAGTCTAATTTAGTGCTTTCTAAGGCTTCGAAAATTGGTAATTAAAGAACAACAACAATGGCAACTCTCAGTTGCACGTGATAGAACCAGAACACCCTTTTCATGCTTCACAGCAGGATTTATGCATAAGAGAAACATAACTTCAAAGTAATACATTTGGGGCAATAATTACCTCTCCAAAGGAATCATAGAAAGTGTTGGGGCTCAGGAATTTTTAGCAAATGACTTGGTTTATCAGGCTTAATCTGCTCACCACAACGCAAATAACATGCAGGGTTTGGACGGAGTTGATGCTTTTCCTAAAGAGAGTGAGTATCCTTTTTAGAATCCTCTCTATGGCTAGTAGCAGATAACCAGAGTAAAGGTGTTGAACCTAGGATGTATGTGGGAAATTCCTCCCACACCCAAGAGGGCAAAGGGAGATAGTACAGGAGGCATGGGCACCCTTAGCTCAGGCACCGCGAATCCTTCAGCCCTGCTCCAGGCTTCTTAGCTGTCTTCCATTCTCAGAATCCTTCTGGAAGCTCAGCAGGGTGCCAAGGTATGGTGCTCACGTCAGTGTTCCACACAGTGGTTGAGAGGACACGGGGGAAGCACCAAAAGGTCCCAACTCACTGTCTGTGGTTCCTTCAGAGAGCCTTCATTTCAAAAGTGTTGCACCCAACAATTTCTACTCACATCGCATTGCCCAGTCCTGGGCTCCATGCGCACTAATAATAAAGGAAGATGGGAAATACGGTCCTTTGGCAGGACACGGGTGCCCTGAATTCACCAGGGCTCTCTAAGGAAGAAGGGAAGGAAGCACAGTGGGTAGGCGCGCCATAGTCTCTGCAGTCCACTCCTGGCCCACGGCACCTGGGGCACTGACCCTTGGGGCTCCCTATTTGCCCTCACCCCAACCCCGCTCCACCTTTCCTCCCCATCTGCACCCGAGGTGGGCGGTGGACTGTGCTGCCTCTGGGGGCCTCGCAGTCTGCAGCACACTTCCTGCAAGTGCAGAGTCAGGCCGGGAGTTCTTGGGTTTAATCATTAACAGGCTGTTAACAGATGAGCCTGGGTTTCTTTGACATACAGGTCTTCCCAACACTTAATCAGCTTCCAGTCATTTTATTTCCAGTCTTTTTTTTTTTTTTGGCGTAAGTAATCAGAACAAAAGGCTTTGCCTAGACATAATATTAATTATAACTTTGATCATTTTAATAGATACCAAGCTAGCCAGATTTTCTATTTGTTTTTTTTTTTCAGCTTTGTAAGGTTTGTCTTTCAAGCATTGGTGCTATCCAGTGAAACATAATGACATGTACCTCAGACCCCAAGCAGAATTTAAACTCTATCTGGCAAAATAAGTTAAGTAACTCTCACCAAAGTAAGGATGGAAGGCTGGCAGGGAGATAGCAGGGAAAAAATAAATCCAAAAGTGCTTAGAAAAGAAAGACAGCAAAGTGAAAGTGAAAGACTATGGAAATTTAAACCCATTTTCTTCAGAGTATGTTGGAAGAATGTAAACCTTCTAAAGGAATTGCTCATGCTGGGCAGAATAATGCTCTGACCAAGGAACACGGCCACATTCTAATCCCCAGAACCTATGAATATGTTGTATTACAGGATAAGGGGAGTTAAGGTTGCAGATGGAATTACGTTTGCTAATGAGCTGTCCTTGACCTAAAAGAACATCTTGTATTGTCCAGGTGGACCCAGTGTTGTTGCAGGGTCCTTCCTTGGGGAAGAGGGAGGCTTAGAAACACCAAGATGACATCATGAGAACGACCCAACTGGCCATTGCTAGTTTTAAAGATGAGAGGGGGCCATGAGCCAAGGAATGTAGGCAACGTCCAGAAGCTGGAAGAGACAGGAGAAAAGATTCTCCACTAGCACCTACAGGAAGGAACTCAGCACTGCTATGCCTTGGTTTTAGCCCAGTGAGACCCGTTTTGAACTTCTGACTTTCAGAATCATAAGGTGATACATTTGTGTTACGTTAAGGCACTGAGTTTGTGGTAATTCTGTTTTCAGCAGCAAACAGAAACTAATACATTGATCTTTAAAAACTCCATAATTAAAATGGTCTTTGAATATTTGCAGATTCAAGGCAAGAAGCAGACTTCCCAGCAGAGATCAAGTGGACTAAAAGCAGGATGGGAGGCATGGGCAGTGATAATGTAAGACCAGGCCGGAGGCTGGTGTGCAAGCCTCACTTGTGCGGGGTGGTTACTAGCTCCTCAGGGAGGAGGGTTGGGGATTTGTGTGTATCAGCATTTGTTATAAGCATGCAGGATGATGAGAGTTTTAAAAAATTTAAATTCTGTAATTAATAAATGAATATTGATACATTCTTATGAACTACAGTCCATACTTTATTCGTATTTCCTTAGTCTCCCCCTAATGTCCTTGCTCTGTTCCAGGATCCCTTCGAGGACCCCACCTCACCCTGAACTATTACATCTCCTTAGGCTCCCCCTTGGCTGTGACAGTTTTTCAGACTTTCCTTGTTCTTGATGAGGCTGACAGTTTTAAGGAGTGCTGAGCAGGTAGACCGCAGGGCGTCCCTCTGTTAGCACTTGTCTGATGTTTCGGTCAGTGATTAGACGGGGATTATGAGTTTGGGGAAGGAAGAACACAGAGATAAAGTGCCATTTTCATCCCATCATATCAAGGGTGACTTCTCCCAGTGGGACTTCTCACTGTGATGTGGCGTGGAACGCCTAAGCTGAGGGAGTGTTTTTCAGGTGTCCACACTGTAAAGTCACCTCTTTGCCCCCTTTCCCTACAGAAAGTCACTGTGCACATGTCACACTTAAAGTGGGGGAGTTGTGTTCCGCCCCCTTAAGAGTTGAATTATTTAAAATTTTTCTGCATAGTAGATTTTCCATTCTTCCCCATTGGTTTGTTTATTCAATCACCTATATCAGAATGGATTTAAGGATATTTATTTTTTACTTTGGGTACTTGGGTTATAATCCAATCGTCCTTTACTTATTTTTGCCACTCAAATTGTTCCAGCTTTGGCCACTGGGAGCTCTTTTAATTGGTTTCTGTGTGCATTTGACATAACCTCATCAAAATGTGGGTCTTTTTTTTTAATCATGAGGTTGATAGTTTTCACTACAGAGTATAGGTTCATTCACTAATAACAAATTCTTACATGTAGATACTAAACTGTGGGCCTTGTCTAGGTTTTATAGTCAAAATTACAATGTTGACAATGGGTAAAATCAGGAACTAATAAATAGCCCACCTATGAGAATAATAAATGAACAAAGTGTTTTGCTGAGATTGCTACACATACTTGTATCCCACAGAAGTAGAAAGTAAAGTAAGAAATAGGAAGTCAATATAAATATTTTTGTACAAGGAATATGATAAAGATCATGTTTAAGGTATTTTGGAAACAGGAAAAACATAACAAAATTACCTGAGCAACCTTTTTGAAAAAAGGGAGAAAAATAAAATCAGGAATATGCCTCAGTTTAAGCAGAAAAGAAGCTTTAATTAAAGAGAAAGGGTGAAGCAAGCCCCTTGAACTGAGAAGAACTCATTCACTTTTGGCTCCATGCTGTGAATCATTTTCTCTTTGCCTAGAAGCTGAGGGTGTTGCATATTCATCACCCAGGAAATTAAACAAGCAACAAGGCGGCTACGTAACTGAGTTGAAACAAATTTCCAATAAGGCTAAAATTTGACTCCATTTGATCAAAAGAGGAAATTTCCCTGTACTCTGTTTTCTTGCCTTCAGTGCAAAAATGGATCAGATCAGTGTCACTGTCAAATTGTTTTATTATTCATTCAAAATGTGAAAATGCTTATGGTGAGAGGCAATAAAATATGGCAAGGATGGAAGGTAATGGTTATTTTTATGGGTAATTATTTTCAATGTAACTGAACTTTAATTAAACTTATTGGGATTTACAAAATTTCTTTCCCACCCAAAATCTTACTTCATTCTCCCCCAGTACTATAAAAACTTCAGTATCAAAATCATTTTAATATTCAATGCAGTAGCTTGACAGTTGTCTCCCTGTAGCGAAAACTGAAAGCAAGCTGAACTAAAATATTTTTCTAACATATTTAGAAGCAAAGCATAATCCACGATTTTGTTTATGGAAAGCTTGTGTCAAATCACATACAAGATAATGAGAAAAGAACTAGAAGGAAGATAGTGCAAATAAGAAGGAAAGATAAATATGAGAGAAATTCAGAGAATCTGACAGATTAATGTAATGCTGGTTTTCTAAATGTGCAGAATGCCCAGACCTCACACACTGGAAACTCATTAAGGTTGACATTAGTGTCTGGGAAATTTTTAGAACAAGTTATTAAATAAACAGATTGAATCCCATTAGAAAAGAAATGTTCCCTGGACTCTAATAAAGATCCCTTCATCAAGACATTCTGAAACATCCGTATTGCTTTGGCGTTAGGGTTGGGGTAAATTAGTGGTGTATGAAGGCTACCACATGACTTGATTTCAATAACCCATTTAACGAAAAGCCCTGTGTTTTCTCTGTAAGAAATTGATAGGTAGGTGGAGGGACACAGCCCTGTCACTTAGATACGCCACGAGGTAAGGAAACCTACCAGCTGAGACTTTGTTTAATGTCTCCTTATTAACCTGTAAGAAGTGTATAGCAAAGCTGAGCTAGATGTCTTTCTTAGTCCTGTGCCCTTTGCCATTTTTAGGTTTGATTGAAGACAAAGCACAGTCAATACATTTTCACATGCATCAATGTTTGAATGGCTATCTCCTACGGTAAGTGCTATTCTTCAAAAGCCAAAACCATCATAACAAAGAGATTGAAACCAGTAGAAGGACATTCAATAGGAATAAATATATAGTCCTGCATTTAATATAAAAAATCAAGGATATGAATACAAAATGAAAAGGATCTGACTTTGTAACAACACATTTTAAAAGAAATCTGATACTTTTGTTGACCATAATTTTAAAATGAGTCTCTTCATGAAACAGTTAACACCCTCCAAATCCCCCACCAAAAAAGGCAACATTATTTTGGTCTGTGTCTAAGAGACAGAAAGTGAGATTATAGATCAATATTCTGGGCGCATAAACTCTAGCTATAATATTGTCTTTTCCATTTTAATCCCTAGATTTTAAGAGAAACATTTACTGACTATAATATGCTCAGAGAAGCCAAGGACATGGAAACCAACTGGCATGACAGTTCAAGGAAGGAGCATGTTTAGCCCCAACAAGAGCAAACTAAAGGCAGGTATCGTTGCCACTGAGGCTTGGAGAGCTTCCCTGGAGAAGAGGGAGCAGGCTAGCTTCCTGACATTGCTTTAGAATCTAAGGGAAATGTGGGTTTCGACATGCTGGAGAATCTCCCAACAATCAGAGCTGCAAACAGGGAGCAGGTTCAGGGTCAGGGTTGGGGGGGCTGGAGAGAGGATTGTTGTGCTGAGGAAAGCCCAGCTGGCAATCAAAATTTCCCTCAACTCTGACATCCCCTGATAAAGGAATTCAATAAAGCTAAACTCGTCAGCTTCTTTCTGCATCTGCCCCACCTTGTCTCACAAAATAACTCTAAGGCTGAATGGATTTCAAGAAAAAGCAGGTGATCTTTAACTAGGTCAGCATTCAGCATTAGTTACCACGTGTTCACAGGGGCCTTGACCTGTGCTGGTTGGGAATCCCGGGCACTCAGGGAACTACAGTCTAACAGGGGTGAAGAGGGGGTAGAATCCTTTATCCTGAATACAACTATGTTTCTTGTTGGGTCATTTTCAAATGTGGCTCACCCAAACCATGTGTGACTTTATCAGTGGTTCTCTGAAGATCTCAGTTGTAAGGTCTCTTTTTTATTAATGTTATTATTTAAAAAATTTTTATTGTCATTGTGTCCTTCTATTTTCCACAATTTCACAAGAAAATGCTCTAATGTAGCTTACCGAACATTATTTATATTGTCTATTCTAATCCCAGTCAATAAGACTTTGGTCAATTCACAATAAAATGCCTTTAAAAGCTTCATTGTTAATATAATAATACAAAAAATTTCAAGAATTATGGAAGGAAGTAGTTGAAAAAGGATTGTTATTAGAAACCAAGACTAAGAATATTTTGCTTTATTCCTTTCCTTTGGGTTTTCTAATAACCATGGCAAAAGGAAAGTTAATAGATTATGTAGATGTTATTATCAATTTTATGAGCATATTTCTTCAATTATTTTTGGCACACCTCAAAGAAGAATATACTGTGCCAATTTCAAAGACTTTAAACACTATAATGGGCCACGTGCTTTTTTATTGAGGTGCAATTGGCATCTGACATTATATTAGTTTCAGGTGTGCAACAAGGATTCCATATATGTACACTGCAAAGCGATCACCATGATGGGTCTCGTTAACGTCCCTCACCATTCCTACACTTTTTTTCTTGTCATGAGAACATTTAAGATCTACTCTCTTAGCAACGTTCAAATGTGCAATACAACATTGTAAACCATAGTCAGTGGGCTATGTATTACATCCTTAGGACTTGTTTATTTTATAACTGGAACTTTGTACCTTTGACTCTTCACCCATTCTGCCCACCCCATCAACGCCTCCCACCTTTTCTGGGACAGAAAAGGAAACATTGAGCTGCACAATAACATCGTGGGGATGGGCGGGGCAGGAAGACCAAAGCAGCCTCTCAGGGTGGACCTTTACATCCCAAGAAAGTGAGGGAACAGGCAAGAGAGGTTTGTTTTCCAAGATGTAAGGTTCTTATGCTTTCCACGCACCACAGAAACAATCAAATGTTTAAATGGAGTACTGCTTCAGCTTTTTGAAATGAAACCTTTCTTTTTCCATCCAGACTCATTTTTCTAACTGGCTGGGAAAAGCCACAGGCACTGTCTTTGAGAAGCACACAGCCATCTATCTGCTGGTCATCTGAGCACTGGAAGTGGGACTGAGACACCACACTCAGGGCTTGGGATCCTGGTGTCGCACAGGGGCCAAGAGAGAGCCACCTGGCCTGTGCAGAAAAGCCCTGTCTTCATAGCAAGTTCATAGAAGGATCCTGGTCAGTGCCCAGGAGGGAGTTGTCCTGAGAATGGGGGTCTTCTGAAATTCCTTTACCTGCACCTGAACCTGATCGTTTTATTCTCTCTGCAATGTTACCTCCCACTGTCAAATGAGGTCACCGGTTCCTGCATGACTCTGTGTTGTGAAATGAAATCACCACTGACCTGTAAGTGATGCTTATGTAACCATGAAAAAGACAGAAGAGATACACAAATACTGCTTATTCATTTCTATGCTCACCCTAAATATCGAAATCACACTTACTGAATGCCCACTATACACATTTCCTGGTAAGTGGCTGTTTCTAGGGACACTTTATCCCTGCAGCTGACACAATACATCATGAGAGGCCAACCTGAGATGATTGGAGCACCTTTTCTCATTTCTCTCTCTCGAATATCAGAGTCAGGGCTGTGGGGACCAGTAGAAAGAAATTATGCTTTGAGTACAAAATGCCTCCCAGGGATGTCTTCATTTAAGTTTTCCCTAATGAAGCCCATTTTGAATGCTGGTAATATTATAATATGTCACTATTGAAAGAATCAATGAAATTCCTTTTCCTTCTGGAGCCTAAAGAGTATAGAGATTTTTTTCCAAAGTCAGAGCACACTGTGGGATCTTAAAAGTCAGTCATTAGACTTGCACTGGCTCACTTAATCAGACTACCCACTCGTAAACCATAGTCTGCAATCGAGTAGAAAATGAAACTTAGCACCTGCAACAGAAAAGAACAGGATCAATACACTCATTTGTGTACCAGGCACTGAAATCAATATTTGCTCGCTAGAGTCTTTCAGTCCACTAATTATACCTATTTACCCTCCGTTTTCTTATTTCTCCTTCAATTTGATCTAAACTTTAGTAAAACTTAGAAGAGCTAGTTTTCTTGCAGTCCCTACAATGGCATCTCTAAAGAGAAGTAGGAGCATGTGCCACAGCTGACCCATGACATTGCAGGACAATCTGAACAGTTCTTAATCTCTGATGATGTAACAGGCACTTGCTTTGGTTACAGTACCATCTTTTTCACCCTTATGGGAAACCTTTAATTAAATAATGAAAGGATCACTTAGGGTGTCTGCCATGCTGTCCAACACTTTAAGGGGACTGCTCAAAAGTAAATCTTCACCTTTAACCCCCAATTCCGAGCATATAGTGACTTCTCTCTCACACACACACACACACACACACGTGTTCACACACATGCTTTAGGGCATTATGGCTGGCTAATTGGAGACTCAGCTATGCATAAAGTGACTTCTCTCACACACACACACACATGTGCTCACACACATGCTTTAAGGCATTATGGCTGGCTGATTGGAGACTCAGCTATGCAGGTACAAACAATCCAC